>PNEQ01098965.1:58467-137831 GCA_003012365.1 Medauroidea extradentata | reverse complement strand
TAGTTCTGTTGTATGTTATTATAGAGAGGAAAAATAGTGAACATGACTAAAAATGATATTTTTATGGCTTTGATGGTTGGTTGCTGAAGATAAAGGAGGAAAGTACAAAATGAAATATATAGTTCAGTCCTTCGACTTTAAACACATGCAATAATATCATATAGTTGCAGATATAGTTAGCTGGTATTGGATTACAAGTACATCACCAGCTTAAGCTCGAGGTGCTCAAACTTCTCATAATGCAGTATAACACCAGTTTTCACAAATTATTGTTTTTCTTTTTTCTGTACATTTTAAAGTTGTGCAGGTCGCCCTGCACTAGCAGGTTCTGCAAGACAATTACTACGTCTGTCTCTCATAAATTCTGTAAAGGAGCTCTCAAATTATGTGTCGCACACCATTCCCTTCCTCTCTGTTACCTCTCCGCTCTTGTCTCCCAGCCTGCCTTGTTTGTGTTCTTGTTTCCCATCCTCCACCTTCTCCGCCCTACCCCTCCTTTTCCCCACCTCCAGCGCTCGACCAGCAAGCTCAAGGCAAGCCTAGTTCTTTCGCGTCTGGTCGACCAGTGGTGGCGGTACTCTTCTTTGCACTCTTTGGTCAAAAGGCAATTTTTAGAGAACCTTATACAAAAATTTAAGTTTTTGTATAGGTTTTTTTTTTTTGGCGAATCCGTAGTGGCCTGTCTGGCCAATGGTGTGGTTCGGTGTGATTCTTCAGTTTTCATTCATTTTGAGATTGGAAGATTTTCATGGAGCTATAGGTTTTGTATTTTGCACCATCTGGTGTTGGATGTCATATTAAGGTTAAATATATTAATTCACTGTAGGGGTGTGTTTGGATCTGGATAAAGGAATGTTGAATACGACACTCTGGGGCAAAGGCGAAACTCCTTTGGTCTCGTAGGCTAATGAGCCAGTTATTGTTGGTATGACTGAAGGATGTAGATGTAGACCAAAGGGTGCAGGATTTGACAGATTATGATCACCCATAAGGTCAGCAAATGTGTTATCTTGCTGTACAAGTTTAGAGTGACCGAGGTTCCGGCATCACAGATAGTGCCTCAGAAGTTCGTAACACTGGAAACAATTCTGTTTAAAATGTTGGCTGAAACTATTGTCTAGGATTGCTGTTTTAAATTTTTGCAAATTAGCTTTAAGAAACTTACAGTTATAGATTAATGTTTTTAGCGTTGAATTATGTACCACGGCCTCTTAAGAGCCAATGAGAGTGTAGTGACTTGAAGGGACAACACAACATCTAGGTCTGAACAAGGATTTGAACCCAGGACCTGTATACAGGTGTTTGCACATAAACAGTGTTTCCTACAAACTCGTGCAATTTGTGCACAAACTCAATCAGCTGACTGTTGAACTGCTCTGTATCAAAATTGAAAATATTTTCAAGTTCAACATTTTTTTAACGTAACAGCCTTCAGGATTGTAAGAAACCATCATCAAACATCTTACTACACCGACATTGTCTACTCTGTAATAAATGACTCAACATATTTCACTATTGTCCCTAGAAATCAAAACGGCAGTATTTAATCTATGATATTTTCACTTGGTTTGTCAAAGATATTTCACATTGGTTGGAATGTGGTCTATCATTCCAAGCTGCTAGAGGTGCTACTGAAATGTATTACACTTCTCCCTCGTGCTTCCAGATAGGAGTTGCTAATACTATTGATGTAGAAGATATTTTCTATAATTCTGATGCAAGACAGCTTATACCTGGTTCACATGTTGGCCAACCACCCCGAATGGACTGGTAGATCGAACATATGTTGTAGACAACCTCGTGGTCATAGCTAGGCTAAAAAACACGCTGTTTTAGCAAAAAAAAATCAAGACGCACACATCTTTAAATAATTTTTCACAGGCTTTGCTTGGCTCTGCTACTTACTGTACAGACTCAATAGTTTCTGCATTGTCTGTTCTTTTGGTGGGCAGAAATTTTGGAGTGAGCTACATTTTTCAGCGTGGCTCACACAGTAAACAAGAGTGTGCTCTGGGTGGCTGGCACACCCTTCCTGTGGTTTGTTCGGAGTACATCTGAACCAGGCATTATGAAGAACAGCTTACACAAACAGTTTTGGCGTATCCGTTACAGAGAATGCAGCACACATTTACCAGACATCTTAGCCAACTTACTGTACATGTGGAATAGAAATTTGTTGAAAAGCATCTTGTTTTCATAACATTTTTTGCTTTGTAATTCTCAGTGTATGTACTGTAGCACAAGGTAAACATAATTTGTGGTATAGTAGCATATTTAAACATTTTGGTATTAGAATTTTAAAATAGCGAAAAATAAAATTATTCAATATGGCGACTGAAATGGAGCCTGAAGGAGTACCCTAGCCAAAAAATTGAATGTACAGTATCACTAATATTTTAAGGATAAACCATGTTTTAAAATGTAAAGGGAGGGTGGCTTGACTCCCCCTTCCCCTAAATACGCCCTTGAGATGAGCAAGTTCGCCTTATTTTTAGTACAAGAAAGGTGTCCTTGTATACTTGCCATTAAAAAAAAAAGAGCAGTCAGGTATAATTGTGTGTGGTAGTACAGTGAATTCTCAATGTCTTGGTTATATTCTTATGCCCGTATCCGGTTATGTGCCGGTCTTCGGTATGAAAGGTCCTGGGTTCAAATCCTTGTTCAGACCTACATGTTGTGTTGTCCCTTCAAGTTACTTCACCCTCATTGGCTCTTAAGAGGCCGTGGTACATAATTCAACGCTTAAAGTATTAATCTATAACTGTAGGTTTCTTAAAGCTAATTTGCGAAAATTAAAAATAGCAATCCTAGATGAAAGTTTAAGTCAACGTTTTAAACAAAATTGTTTCCAGTGTAATGGACTTCTGAGGCACAATCTGTGATGTCGGAACCTCGTGCACTTAACTGCGGCACAAGAGATCACGCGTAACGGATTAGTAATTTTGGATAAATATTTACTCATAAAGTTGGCAAATACCATTATGTAGGATTGTCATTGAATATTTTTTCCATATTGTCTTAAAAAAACCGTAGAAATCAATTGATGTTTTCAGCATTTATTTATCTACCATACACTCTTAAGACCTTGTTGTTGAAGGGCCATAAAACCCTCTTGCATCATCACTGTATAGTTTGTTCCAATGATATTTTGAGGTAAAGTAGACCGGAAATATTTTGAGTGTTGGACACATTGGCGAGTCGACCTTCACATTGTAGTTAGGGCTTAATATATTGCCTTCCTTGACCTTTTCAAGACTCCGTACATTAACTGTATGGTCAGTGATAATTGTAGACTGGTCTAATAATTTTCTGGGGCTTAGCCGTCCCTAGCTCACATGGTTGCAAGACTTGTAGTAGCTATGTCTAATATTTTGTAAGTATTATTCTGCTTTGTCTGGAATGTAGTAAGCAACTTAAATGAATGAGGACATACTTGTAACTTTTAAAACAACACAAAATACATTTTTTTTTTTTCAATTAACAACTAATAGTTAAATACAGTAATTTTTTGAAGATGACATATTCCAAATTTGTTTTTACCTGTGATGTAATCTAAATATCAAAATGTGTGTTAAGTCTTACCATTTACCTTGTACAGTGAACATTTATACACTGTCCACTCTAAGGTTGCAGCAGAAATAAATATTGCTAACGAAAAAAATCAAAGCAATTGAATTATATCTTGATTCGTCACGTGATTGTACCATAGCATAGTTACCTTGTATTTTTCAATATTTCAAATAAAGTTTACGCTGCGCGAAAATGTTATTGACATTCACTTGGATGAATGAGCTGCAACATTAGAATGGATAGAGTATAGTTTAGCAGCACTGATCATCAGACTGCTTAAAGTGAGATAAGAGGGTTTTACGGACCTTTAGCAGCGAGGTCTTAAGAGCCAATGAGAGTGACGGGACAATATAACATCCATGCCCGAGCCAGGATTCGAACCTTGGACCTCTCGCACCATTAACTGGTGCCTAGCCGACTATGCTACCAAAGCCAGCGATTGCCTAAGAGAACTTGATTTTAACACAATGCATCTGCTCAATCTTTGTAACAGTCATCATGTGATGCTTTTTGCTTGTTGGAGGCAATAAAAAAAAAGACGCAATGTAGGTGAAACTGATACAAATACAAAGTAAAGGAGATCTTAAAACTAAACTTCTTGTAGGGCATCACCATTTCAGAATGACATTGTTTAATTTGGCAGGGAAAATGTATACATTCACACTTTGTCATCAATATCCTTCCATGGCACAATTGGCTTTTTTTAAAATAGAAATCAGCACCCCTAAATCTCATTGCTGGATCTGTGCCTGGTACGTCTTGAACTAACCTTTAACAGATCTGATGTGCATTTCTTGGATTCCCTTAACTCTACTAAATGAGAAACTTTTACAAATTTTTTTTTAATGTTGATACTTAATATCAAAAATATATCATTTTAATTTTTAAAAATTAATTTCTTACACCATTTCCATGCATTATGTGGAAGTTGATGACCCCAGGGGAACATCTGGGGTGATATTCCACTGTGATACTGCACGGGTTCGCCATTGTCTTCCACATTGATGAGGATGAAGGAACTAACACAACATCGTGGGGAGGTAGTGTTAAATTTCCCCTCTATGGCCAGGAATCTAACCTGGGACCTTTCAAGCCCATCAGCCAGGATAACTACTGGGCAAAAGTGTTTTTCAAATAATTTATATTGCTATATTTTTTTCAAGAAATTTGATGGTACACTTAAAATTAAACTAGGCTTAGTAGACTGAGCAAGTAAATAGCAAAGCATAAAATCCTAACCATTTCTTTGTATTTATACAACTTTACAGTTTTGCAATGCTATGTACAAACGTTTAAAATATTGCCATTAAGTAAATGTGTCATTACACAACTGGCAGTGTTGTGCCAATATAATTTTGTAAGAATACTTTTTGACTGGAAAATCTAAAACTATGACAATCACATACTGTACATATTGCAAGTAGTGCAAGACAGGTATTACAGACTATCATACCCATTCATTTGTATTACTAAAAGAGAATTATGCGTACATTTGTAATATGTATCCAAGATTAATACCAATTTTCCTGTACACTACTACTCTTTAGGGGAAACATATAGTGGGAATGTCTGTTATAGATTGTTCTCGATAAAGTGAACACTGTGTACATTTTTCTTTCAGCCATTTTGCAATCATCTTTAATATATTTGATGTGAAAACTTCCCTTGAACAAAAAAAATTGTGTAAATGTTTCACCAGTCTCAAAACTTAACGTATTTGGTTCCAATAAAATCTAGTTTTTTGATATTATGAGTGTTGGGGAGTGCTGAATTTAATGTGAACAGACTATATATATTACTACCACTACTTCTTCTTCACCACTCCTTTCCAACACCTTGCACTCGTTGCTTGGATCTGCTTCTGTACTACAGCTTGTTTTTACAACACACTATAAGTTTGTCACCCTAAAGTTAACACTTTTGAAATCCTAGTTACTGTTTGCCTTTCAGATATTGTGTATTTTCCTGCCATTTTTTAAAAATAAACATGTCACTCTAAGGAACATTTAAGTGCATTCTCTGAAGTGCTATTTTATCATGAACTGTTTATTTGATGCAATTTAGAAAGCAACTAACAGAAAAACTTAGTTTTGAAGCTGGACGCAGCTAATTTATCATTTAACATATTTAGTTCATTGCATATGTTTGGAAATACTTGAACATACAGTGTATACAGAGAATGTGCTGTAGTACCTACTATAGCATATGTATATATTTTCACTAGTTTAATATAAAATGTTTGTATTTATACAATTTGTTATTTTCTTGTTAATATGAAAATACACACAATGGTTAAATAGCTTACTTAGTTTTGCAACCCAAAACTGCTGGATGCAAGATAATTTTCATCATGCTGATATCAGAAGAGTGTTGTTTTTGATTGGCTGTTCAGTTCCGACTGTAATTTCATGTTTATAATAACAATGTTCTTCCAGAACAACGATGCAATCATAAAGGCAACAGGCTCAACTATTACGAAATAAAAATTACATGTGTGTTCTATCAATAAATGCGATACTTAAAAGGTATGAAAATATATACAAAAACAGATAAATGCTGCAAATTCTTAACTTAAGTTACCAAACGAAAATGCAGTATCTACAATAGCAGTAGTCATTGTCTATAGTGTAGCAAAATTTTTAGTGTAAATCTATATCTGTCTATTCTCCATTTGAGTGGAATATTGAGAACTCAAGGTCAAACCTGTGGCAGCAACATGTGCACTGTGGATGAAAAACTAACAAAAAATTACTTTTTTCTCGGGAAAAATTAATGCTCAACTCTCAGTAATACAGTATGTAGAATAGAAAAGAAAATGGTGCTCCAATTAGAGGTTTACACACGATGCAAATAAACGTATGTATCTGATAAAAAGAGCAAGAAAAGTTAACTTTGGCACCTGACCTGGTCAAAAGTCCCTTGGTTATTGCAGCCACAAGTTGCACATATGAGCTTGTTATGTATAATGTACAAGGTTCAATAATATTTTACGTGGATCTTATGTGGATTAATCTTCTGTGATTGGTTGACGTCTGCACAGTCGTTCACCAGAAAATTGGCTGCATTTTACAGAACTTTTACTGTAACAGTCACTATGTAATTAGGAAATAAAACTTCCCTATTTAGTCTGTTTAATATTTACAGAAAATTACCTGTTTTTCCATACGAGTTATTTTCTACATATAAATGAAAATATTTTGGGCATTTGACACATCAACATGTGCACGCAATGTTTATGTAGGAAAGACTGGTCTCACCATCTAGTGGCATCTCGGCAGCAACAAAACAACCAGTAACCCTCTCCCAATCTCTCCCACAGCTATAGAAGTTGCTACGACGGTGTCCTGTGGTACCGAGTTGTGCGTTAGTGCTAACAGGTACGTTCGTAGGAAACCATTGGTATTCAGTTTAAAACATTTAAAATGATCTTTCTCAACAGCAGTAAGTTACTTCTGTTGTAAATTGAGTTACAGTACTTGCATGTTATTATGTACCAATTGTCACAACATGGGCAGTGGCTGAGAGGGATTCCCATAAGGTAAAACCAATGGGTATGAGGCTCCTGAGGAGAATGTTGAATGTAACAAGGCAAAACGGGATTTGAAATGAGGTCATACAGAAACACACAGGAGTATGAGATTACTAAACAGTCAAGAAAGAGGTGATACGGTCACTAACAGAGGATGGGAGGAGAAAATCCCGAAGAAAATTATGGAAGTAAAGTATAAAGGAAGAAGACTGCAGGTGAGATCGAGAAAGAGATGGGAAGAGCAGGGTCGAGGAGAGAGGAGACGATTGGTCGAAGGTAAAGTAATAAAAATGATGGCAAGACAGAGATGGCAGCATTTCACTGTGCAGAAAGGCTGGAAACAGCAAAATGTGATGATAACTTGCAGCTCAAGTGACTGATAAGCTAGTGGTACATATTTTCAATGCACAAAAGAAACGTAAGGGAAAATACCATATTTACTCGAATCTAAGACGCCATCGATTCTAAGATGCACCTGCTTTTTTGGGAAAAAATTTGGGAAAAAAAGTTTCAACTGATTCCAAGACGCAACTTGCTTTTAATGAATCGAACAATCCATCCACGACTTGCCCTGAACTGGTGCCGAGCGATGCCAAGTTGCGTTGCAATCTCCATTGCCTTCAATTTTATTATTTCGTAAGATACCGCGCGAATCCACCATTCCGTTGGTCAACAACGAAATTCTTCACCTCCTCTTCGATTTGTGGGGAAACTGCCACGTTTGGGCCCTTGGAAACCCTTCCTTGTACTTCTTGATGCAAGTATTGCATAACGATCTTTCCTCCAACGACAAACATTACACTCGCTGATTCCAAAATGTGAGCCTGCTGCTCTATTACCATTATTTTGTGCGAAAATAATTACTTTTTGTTTAAGAAGCTGTGTAACGTTCACGTTTATCTGCCATTGTAAACAAAGTACGTAAGCCAAAACAAAATCGATACAGCCTGCAGTTGCTGCTTTACGCACTAGATAACAGCGCTGCTCCGTACGCGTCATGCATAGTTGTTGCTTTACTCGCTAGATGGCTCTGACTCAGTCGAAGCGAAGCTGGCACTGGCAGTTATGGCGGATGATGTTTACGCGTACACGTTTACAGAATTAGCTTGACATTTACCGTAAGGCATAAATATAATCTTATGAAACATTTTTCTGTGTGAAACTACGGCAAAAGTTACTACATACATTATTATACCTTCTTTAAATAATATAAGTTACAAAATTCGTATGAGCCTAAATGCTTGTTTTTATGTAGTACGTTCACCTAGACGTGTTATTTACTTAACTTTCATTTTTATTAGTTTTATTATTTCTATTAAAATAACTGTAGCAAAAGTATGCACAGTGCAACGAAAAATGTATGAATACTGTATATAGCGTAAAAAAAAAAGTTTTTTTTGGCCATAAAAATCATTGGTAGTTAATTGTAAGACGCACCCATGTTTTTTCAAAAAAAAAATTTTGAAAATATATGCGTCTTAGAATTGAGTAAATATGGTAGCTTCTTGGTCCTCGCATAAAAAGAGCAAGGGGAAGAAAATTAAATTTTGTAAGTATGAAGCTTTCATGAAAAACTGCTGCTAAAATTAATTTTCTCATACCTATCACAATTGTGTTTATCATTCTGTCTTTTAGATTATGTTCCATGCTCCTTTGGCTAACTGATAAAAATTGTAAACAAACAAAATTAATAGTTTTTATAGTCATATCATGTGTGGTGTGTATGCATGAGTATACATGAGATCAGATGGTAGCAACCCATCACCCTAGCTCTGGCAGTAACCAATTGCTTCTGTTCACGGTGGAAGGACATGGTGTTTGTTCATATTGGGCTCAAAGTACGAGTGATTCTTGTATAGGTCCAGCAGAAATACTTCCTTGGTGTGTTGCTGTCGCTGGTGTGAGCAGTAAGTGTACGAGTGCCACAAATCATGTCTGTTTAATATGTTCTTACTTGCCTTGTAAAAATTAACAGAAAATACTTGTGAAGAGATGAGATGCTAAGAACTAACTCACCATACATTGCAATATCTCAATAATTTCTCCCCCCTCACCCACCACCATTCCATTCTGGCTTGCTGGATAAACATCATATGGTAGCTCAGATATATACACTATGCATTGGTACTGCTGCTTCCATTTTTTACAGTGACATTCTTCATGAGCTGAGATGACTGCTGTTAAAAAAAGGTAATAAACATAATACATGTAACTTCATCACTTTCGGTACGTAGAATGGGATAACTGTCTCACTGCCTGTTAATTGAAATGCTCCTTTAAAGTCTGCATATACATCTGTGAATACAGACAGTATGAGGAACCAAGTTTCAGGTGGTGATAATCAAAACACAATAATATTTTATTTCACATAATTTATTTCCTACTGTACTCAGAAATGGGAAGGGTAGTTTTTTTAATGTTTTGCTCAATGCTGGCACTTACATTACAATTTTCAGTGTGTTCTAGATGAAAGTGGATTGTACCCCGTCATGTGTGGGGTTGTGTGTGCCACGTTGGAGGACAAAGTTTGTCCACTGTTTACAGCTGCTATGAAGACACTTCACGCACAAACTCTTATGTCTTCGCACAAGAATAAATTTCAAACATAACTAAAAACTTAACTTAATTACAATAATATATTTAACTGTAATATTTAATAGTCAGACCTCTGGAATGTAACTTTGGTAATCAAATATAAAAATTTAAAATTTTGAAACAAATTATATTCTAACGATATAAAGTGTCTTAACAATAAACAACAAGTCGAGTGAAATGTCTCCACTAACACGGCACAATGTTCTTTCAAGATATTTTTAAATGCTATCTCCACAGGGTAAAAGCCACCTTCCACTAATTAACGTTTTCCTTGTCTTCACGATGTTCCAAACAAAAGTCACGTCCTACTATAAACATTTGATGAATGGACTCTAAATTTCTCGACTGTATTAGGTCAGGGGTTTGGGACAAAATGTAGTGACAGGTTCAACAATATTTCTTCGTTCAACTGGTGAGAGAAATCACAATATCCTCTTCACTCTGAATCAATAATACAGAAATTTAGTATAAAAAGTTTGCACACGTAAATCTTATCATAAAAGATTTAACTATTCAAGATTAATTCTGAGCAATAAACTATTAGCCGTGCCATTTTATTCTCGACATGCGACATTCTCTGGACTGTGGAAAGCATGGTAGGAAACGCCATGCGACCATATTCCATACTCGATACAATATTTTGTAAACACACATTCGGCAACACTTCGATGCCGTAGCACTGTTACTTCACACTCTTAATTAATATGCAAACCATGTGCAAAATATCTTGAAAGACTTACAATCTTATACAATGTCATTGAAAAATAAAGGCATTTTTCCCTTGGAGCTTGGTGTACCAATGTTTTTCACATACTGCAGATATAAATTCCACAGAACATAGGCATATTATGTGTCTTACACATTTTCACATCTAATTACTAACCAATATTTTCAACACCAAAGAGAAAACTGAACGTTGTTGGAGTATTTCAGACAAATATCTACTGGCTCTTCATTTTTATATCACTTAAAAAGGACTCAATTCGAAAAATAAAAGTTTTTTTTTCAACCTCCGAGTTTTCTCCTTGTTATTGAATTAGTTAATACAAATGGTAAAGTCTAACAATAACATAACAAGGTACAAGTAATGATTACAATGATGATTAAATAACAATCATTACTAAAATATCACAAAATTATTGATAAAATGAAAAAATACTGAGTCACCGACATGTCCGATACATGAGATCCACTTTCCTCAAAAGTGACTCAAATATTCGTTCTCATCACATCTTTAAAAATATATTCAACTAGATACAATACATTGGACCAGCCTACGAGATAAGTGAAAGAGATGAAACAGGCCTTGAATACTTATAGTCAAGGGGTGAATTGATGGGAGGGGGGTAAAGCATGCTCAGCCTAACAACCTAACACAATAAACTACCGAGTGAATGCTGGGAAGGGACAAATCAAAGATGCAAGCTGTTGCAGGATTTGCAAAAAGCTTCAGTCAAGCAAAATGACACTAAACTTTTCAAAATGAACCTTACTTTTACCACCTGTCAGTGCCATGGTGTGAATGTTGTGATTTCTAGCGAGAGAAAGCCTTCTTCGAGAGCAAAGAGCTCGGTGGACATTTTGCGACGGAATATCACTTGCGACGTGGCGACAAGGCATGTACGTAATAACTTAATTGACATGCACATGCTGTATTCAACACCACGTGCCAGGAACTTAAAAAATTAGAGTTTTATTCTTCAGATGTAGGGTAAAGTCTTCTCCTGCTTCGCTACTCGAGAAGGCATGCTCTCTACTACCCACTGGAAACAAGAGATTCCAAACGCCAACATTCATCATTGACGAGCCAAATGAACTGTAACATGCGTGGTAACATTTTGCATCTTTTACCTCCCAGTGGCGATGGAACACATTAAAGACTACATGCATCTAAATGTATCGAATATAGTGGTAATCTATAAAGAGTAAGTGAGAATAGCTATGAGATCTATCGAAGACGTCAAAATGCATCGTCCTCGTTGCTTGGTAGCAGTCTAAAAGCATGCATTGCACTACGCTCGCTACGGAAGAAGCCTCTTTCAACCAAACAAATCAAGTGGTGGTTGGATAGAACCAAAGCTAACCGCTATGTTACACCCAATCAATAGGTTACATGCAATGTAAAATGCAAGGGTAAATATATGCCTCAAACAAAGCATGTCCATTCTTGAATTCATTAATTAATACATTAGTGTTTTCATAGTATTTAAATAATTACGAGGGATTACATAGCCTAGCGTGTTGTGTGATTACAATGTTCGCTAACATACTACTACATATCGTAAGTATTAATATAAACCTTCTGCAGGTGGAGGGTGGCACAACCTGTCCGCTACCTAAATGAGATGAGGATGGGGATGGCAAGAATGGAGCTGCTTTGTTTCCAAATAAGCTGCAGTGAGGAGTGGATGGGGGTCACTCTCTCGGTGACGAATCACTAACTGCGATGGACGAAAAGCCTCTGTTCGCATCCTGTTCTCGGGCCTTTGTGCCTGCCTGGGGTTAAAACAAGCTGACCGAAGCCCTACTGTGTGATAACACCTAGAAGCTAGCAAGCGACGACTCAAAGCGAACCCTGCTCTGCCGAAACTCTCTGTTACGATGCTGCCAAAACCCTTGACTACAGTCATCTCTGCGAGCATCGGTATTAAAGGGAAGATAGATTCAACACGGTCTAAATTTGCGAGACCCATAACTAACTAATAAACGTAATGTACATTTCAAATAAAACCTCCATTCAAGGGGACCGCCCGACAGTTCATGTTTCTTCTGAAACTGTGTATTTACATGACGGCTTCCATTGATCATGCTGATGTTGCTTCCATCTTGTGTCGATG
The DNA here is from genome assembly GCA_003012365.1 of Medauroidea extradentata. Taxonomy (NCBI): domain Eukaryota; kingdom Metazoa; phylum Arthropoda; class Insecta; order Phasmatodea; family Phasmatidae; genus Medauroidea; species Medauroidea extradentata. Next base: position 125,300 of record PNEQ01098965.1, on the reverse strand, counting down.
GCAGATGCATTCCAACACACTTTGTTTTACATTGATACAAACAATACATAATTACTTGGAAAACAAGACAAAGACTACGTACATTCTAAATACAGAGTAATGCCTTTATCAAACTTTGTTATCACATTCATTTTACAACAGACATTTCTTTTTACATATTTACATAGATCTTGCCCTTTAATACCGAACCCATGACACCAGGTGACCTGACTGGTGCCAGCCATCCTTCGAAACAACACACTATCCAGCCAGCTACGGAGAAAGACCTTCGCCCTGACTTAACTTTGATTCTTAAATGCTGTACAGGAACATTAACTTCAGTTTTTAAAAAAATGTGGCACTTCTTTCATCTGAGAGATATCACGGAATTACAGTACAAGCGTAGTGCAAAGAAGACCTCTTTCATTCATGCGAGGCTCTACGGTCTTGTTTGCACTACGTACAGTTGAAGGGAAACATCCAAATACGTTTTGTCACAGCCTCTAGGACAGAACACCGGTTAGAGACTGAGTTGCAATCACTTGCTTGACTAGAACCAATCAGGTTTCTTTATAAATAGTCACATCCGTACATATGGTTTGGCAGGAAACCGAAAATCATTGCAAAGTATCGTAGTACTGTGGCAGTGAGCAAATGCAGTCTGGATGTATGGATTTATGTCTTGTGTGCCGGTCACGATACACATCCTCGACAGGCACCTTGACGAATATTACATCTCAAAAAAAACTGTTTAACAAGACAACACTTTGGTTTTTTGCTCGTGCGTAACTGTTTAGAATATAGCAATGGGCCAGCGCCCATCTGCCAAGCCATATGCCGTAAATACTGTTAATTTTATACGAGAAGTAATTATGTGTTTTGTGTGAGAACAACTTGTGACGACTCAGTCTGTAACGATTATCCCCATCTGTCTCGCGCACACCTCTCTCCACTGCACAAGTACACGGTCTGGCATCGCTAGATGTCTACGATACACTACTACTGTATTACACTAAGGGAACAATAAAAAATAAAGAGTTTCGTTAATCAAACCCTTCAGAAGGGACTTTTTTTATCTTATAGTGCATCTTCTTTAGATAATTAAAAAAACAAAATGTTTATAAAAACCTCTATTCTCCACATGCTGGATGGTCCTTGCGAACCCGCCGTTCCGTCGCCACGCTCCACTCCACGAACTGTTCACGTAAACAAAGGCAACACTAACATCTACTACGTTGCCAGCTATGCTAAGGATTACAACTCTGTATAATTTTACAATTAAATAAAACTGTTAACCAAGAATATATTTTTTTCTACGCCATCTTATGACGCTTTCATCACGAACAAGTTCAATTCGTCTCTGAAAACAAGTAAAATTCTTCCATTAATAACTTGTATAAAATAACGAAATCTATGATTCATTCCAAGACTTGTTGGCAGAGCGCGTGGCTGGTGGCGGTGGTCGGCGGCCCGCTTGAGTCTGGCCGAGCCATCTCGTTGGCCGGGGGCAGGTGAACAGGGATGTGGTAGTATTTACACAGCGGCCGCACACACCTGCCCTTGACCGCGTCTCGGCACACCGTCACCTTCATGTCCACGACCTCCACGTGTCCTGCAACAAGTCCACACTCCCGCCCTTTAACTTTGGCTCTCTCACTCTATTATCCTCCGCCCAGCTGGCAGCTGTCTGGACAGTTATCATGATGAACTCACACCTCATCATACTTCACAGCACAATTAACACACAATAAACAGAGATATACTCTGTGCTACATTACTTCAGTAAATTTACAAAGTTCTGAAGGCAGTGACGTGTGTGTGTTTGTTGTATGTGTTTGTCAAGTCAACAATTTTGGTTCTAAAATTAACTTGAAATTATGAATCCACTGTATACTTTAAATTTGGATTTGCACTGCGACTGAATATTATTTACAGTACTGAGTAATTATCTGTGAGGATAGTTATCGTGTATTTCGGATAGTGGATACCAACTGTTGGTGCAAGTGTATGGAAAATTGATAAGTGAAGGTTGGTGTGATTTATAATGTGGACAAAGTCATTTGTAAGGAAAGAATACAAAAAATTTAACACTGGATGGGATGAAATATTTGGTGAAAATAATAGTAGACAAAGTAAAATGCAACATGGCTGTCCTGCTAAGCAGCGGAACGTCTCAAATTGTATTTTCAAGTAAAAGACTGCCGAAAATAATTTTAAAGTGTTCTTGAGTGTTACAAGGCTGAAAAGGTCTGGAATAAAAAGGTCACTTGCATTATTGTGAACCTAGCAAAAAAATATGTGATTCTATCACATTACTGAAGAACCAATTTTAGTCCAACCTTTCTGAAATTTATCACAGAATTGAGTTTCATCAGTGTAATGTGTTGGGAATGACAGTGAATGTATTCTAGTTAGTGGAATTCGGGAAATTCAAAGGGCCATCCATCGTATTTCAGCTTATCCAGCAGTGATATAGTTGCGACTTACTACTGCCATTTCTGTAAACGCTGTTCTTGCAAATACTATTTTTTTTTTTTAATCCTTAAAGAGAGCATATAATAGTAAAACTGTCACATATTTACCCTACTTTTGAATGACAAGTAAAGAATTGGAGAAATTAGTCTTCAAAGTATAAACCCGTCATGCATGTAGAGTGGGCCGACGACATTGATCGTTGTAGCACTAAAAGGAAAGATCATAATTTGTGTATGCTAGAACAGCACCCTGAATGAGAAATTATGCCAATACCTATTTTTTTCCCCATTATATTTGTACATAATTCACTAACCAAACTGATCGAGAGGGCATCACATTCCCAAAGACTGATCTGGCACAGGTATTCTAGCAGCTCAAAGATGAACAAGCTGCAACGAATGACACAATCATCCCATATGAGGGCATTAAATAGGCTGCAGTTTGACGTACGTGTTGCACCTGGGGTTTATTTTCTGGGCTACAATGGGTTGTTCAGATTTCAACGATGACAAGTATTGCAGTGCTGCAAGGAATCCGGGATCCATGCAAAACCAGAAAAATGTAAGTTTGAGGTAACTATGGTAACATTCCTGGGTTTTGTGGTAGAGTAAGCTAGCACCTGACCTACGCCTCACAAGGTTCGCACGCCATTCATAAAGGGCACCACCTTCCAACAAAGAAGAATGCCTAGGGCTTCTCAAGTTTTATCATTATTTCTCAGAAGATACGGCAGATGTGGCAGAACACCTTAAATGGCCTGTTCTGTAGTTTAGTGACGTGGGAGTGGACGCAGCATAATGACTCAGCTTTTTGCCTCTACAAAAGCACTACTTGATATTGGATTCCCTGTTGGCTCATTTTGATCAAGAAATACCTCTAATATTGAAGTATGATTCATCACAACTTGGGGGACTGCTGCTGTTCTAAGTCAGAAGAATGCATGGGACAAAGGCATTACCAATTCCTTCTAGTCACCCACAATGACTCCCATGGAGCACAATTAACGGTCATTGAGTATCATTACTGGAGTTGAAAATTCTACAACCTATATGGCCGGAGGTTTAAGAGTAATATGGACTTAAGCAATCACTTGGGCTGTTTTCAACAGACAAGGTAACTCACAAAATAATAATCATCGCAAAAGCTGTGCAGAAAGGTTCTTATTGAGATACCACAATTGTCAAATTGCAGAGACAACACGAGCTTATCCAATCCTATTACGAGTCTGTAATTGAGCTTTGAAGGGCTAGTCACATAATCAGGATGAGAAGTATAAACTGCTGGTACACAAGGGATGTCTCATTGAGTTCCCAAGTAGTCATCTAAGCAGCGGGGCAACAAGAAACCTTGAAAATCTTCCATGCGGTACGGTGAATACAAAGGCCTTGGCTGCCAGTTATGTGCATGTGGAGTGTGACACATACCTGCTGTCATGCCATCTTCCTCTGAAGGCACCAAACTAACAATAGAAGAGTGCAAAAAAGCCTTGGTCTCACCCGCTGTTGCCTCATGAGGGTCTGATACAGGACCAAGCGTTCCTCGTTGTGAACTCATTTTCCAAGTGGCTAGAAGATGTACCCAGTGATATCTGCTGATGCATGGAGTTGTTACATACTCTCCTAGCCACACCATGGAATTCCGGACATAAGTTTAATCTACCAAGACCTTGTGCTGTAGGCACCACCTTAACTTCAGCATGCCAGCCCATGAGTTAGCGAGACTGCTCCTTGCGTAACATGTAACACCTTGTTCAACAATGGCGTCTGCGGACATGCCTGGATGAAGTTCAGGAGACGACACACCAGCAAGTGAAGAACAAGAGTAAATGTCGACAAACTCGCAAAGTTTTGCACCAAGTGATTTGGTATACAGCCAGAACACAGGATTAGTACAAAAGTTGTGGCAATAGCTGTTAATATTTTGTGATGTATTGCACAGTGCAACACTAAATTTACACTAAAAATATTATGTATATGACGTACGTATATTACAAAAAATTCAAAATTATTGCCCATAAGTTGCTTTCAAATACTGCAGCAGGGTTGTGGCAGCTGGTCGACCAGCTACACAAGAGATATCCTTCTGCAGTAGAGAGTGAGAAGGAACTATCTAGCACCCTCCCAGAAGCCAGGTTCCCTCGGGAAGTACACGGAAGGAAGGAAGGAAATATAAGCCGAAGTTTCCAAAGGACGTGCACAGGAACCGTCACAGGAACCGTCACTTCCAGCCTGAGGGGAGAACATTGCCTTTCCAGGAAAAAGAGGCTAGATTCTTCAAGGGATTCAGCCCACCTCAATAGCTATCAGGTCCAGGCTACCAACGTTCAGACCTCACTCGTGAGATATTGAGGATTGCGCTGAATGATGAGGATGGCAGGCCACTTAGGACATTTGTGAAACCAGCTTGGACTTTATGATGTAGGGAGTATTATGTATCAAGTAATTACTTGTAGGGATAGTTGTCTTGTATTTGGTAACTGTGGACAGCAACAGTTGGCGGCACCAAATACTGTAGATATTTGCAAATTTTGTGTTATTATTTGGTGACAGGGTAGAATCCACTTGCCTGTTCTCACTCAAACATGCTCTGTGATGTTATTGGCTTGTTGCGTGCCCGCATTACAGCTGACCTTATATCATTGATTGTTAGTCATACTGGCTCGTCATACAAACTGTCGGTCAACAACAGCAGTCAGATGGGCACATAGTAACTTGCAGTTCAGTTTGATGTCAGATATGTGCACATCCCTAGTGATGTACGATGTGAACAAAGTGACTGTGGTAAAATAACACAATCTTAACACTGACATTACTAAGATGTTAACAGAAAGTGTTCAAAGAAGTGTCAAAATTTAATGAATCTGTAATAAACAAAGTACAACGTAGTGACTTCAATGGCAACATTGAATATTTTAGTCACAGTAAAGTGAGTACTTCTGAAAGCCTACTTACTATTTTCCATTCAACTAACTTGTACATTTCTTCCATGTGTCAAAGAGAATGAAAAATTAAGATGCTGAGCAAATGACTGGAATACTCAATCGAGGATAAAATTTTAACTTATAATTGGATGTTTTGTGGAGTAGATAGGTGTCTACTTATATAGCACTAGTCAATAAAATGCTTTATTTTCAAGTAAAAATTAAAAACTCATTTTAGAAAAATAAGGACTTGGAACCACAAACTCTACAACAATAGAAAACTTTTATTTTTATATTTATCCATATCACCATATCCAGAGCTCTATAATAACAAAAAATAAATAAAAAATTCACATTTTGATTTTAAAATAATTTTAAGATCATCCGTAAGCCTCTACAAGAGATTGGTAGATAAATAAAAATATTATGGAGTAAACAATAACTGTACTGAATTACTGATCTCATACCTCTCAAAAAGGACACAACAATGTAAACTGAACGATATGTATTATCTGCTTAATAGAATTATTAAAAACTGAGTAATATATAAATAAATAAGTGATTTGTCTAAATATATTGGGTCTGATGTGTCAACAGTGTTTTTTGCAGCGGATGCTAGTCTATTATCTGCAAAAAAAACTTTTCACAAATCTTTGAAAAAAGCAACGGTTACATTCAATAATTAACTATGTGGTTTAAGAGTTTGTGGACGCAAGTTTTTTTTTTTTTTTACGTTTGAGGCACGGAAACGGGGATGGCGACAAGTAGAATATAACATGTCCATCAAACACCTCCTCACCTCTAGGCGCGGAGTACTAAATTAGCATAGAGTGTTTTTGTATTTTCAACGGGTCTTCAAGCTATATCCCTATTACTTTATTTGTGGAAAGTATGAGGTAAAGTCCAATGCAGGTTTCTATGATTTAGTTTTCTGATTCTGGTTGATATCTTCTCAGCTACAGCAACATGGAAAAGTCATTTTTAGCACTTTTTTTGAGGAACTTGGAAATCATGTTGTTAATTAATGGACTGGGTTTTTTTTTAATTCATAGGGACACATTTTGAAGTGTGTCTTCTTTTCATAGATAAACGCATTGGAAACACTTTTAACAGTTATATTAGAAAAAATACTTTCCATACCCCGCTACAGCATGGCTCACACTCCAGGTTCACTAACTCTTCAAGACTAATAAACCAGCTCTAAAATGAGATAAAACAAATTTCATTTTTGAATTGAAAATTTAGAACAAGTGCAGAGCTAAAAATAAATTTTTCAGCAATAACGTTTGTATGGAAGTCAACATAACTTAATTTTTGGGTTTAACTGTTAAGGGCGGGGCCTACCACAATTTCCATCACCATTTATTTATTTTTTATTTGTACCAGATATTTTTTTTTCTTATTTTAGACACAAAATGTGACTAAATTTGGCTCTTATGAAAATTTTTTTATCTCTCATAGTTTTCGCGTAATGGCTTGTTTAAGTCATATTTTGCATGTTTCCGTTTTAACGAATACACTAAAACCAACTGATATACCAAACTCAAAAAAAAATCACAGTAGATAAAGACACTGCAGGCTACAATGACATGCTCATGAAATTAAAGAATAAAAATTACTTGAATTAAAAAAAATGCTGAAACTGAAAATAAAAATTTTAAAAATTCAATAATTTTTTTTAAAATACAAATAATTTTTATTCTTTAATTTCATTAGCATGTCATTGTAGCCTGCAATGTCTTTATCTACTGTGATTTTTTTGAGTTTGGTATATCAGTTTGTTTTAGTGTAGTCATTAAAATGGAAACATGCAAAATATTACTTTAACAAGCCATTATGCGAAAACTATGAGAGATAAAAAAATTTCATAAGAGCCAAATTTAGTTACATTTTGTGCCTAAAATAAGAAAAAAAATATCTGGTACAAATAAAAAATAAAATAATGATGATGAAAATTGCGGTAGACTGTGCCCGTAACAGTCAATTAAAATAGAAAAGCCCTGTACTTGAATTACTTCCTAAACTGACCAGTAGTTCTGCATGCTCTGCTATTCAAAATATTGTTAATATATTGGATTTAGTTTCAACTCTTGTGGTATACCACTCTTACTTCCACTCATCATAATCTTATCATAATCTTTTGGGGAAATTCAAAGGATAATAGAAAGATTTTTACTATGCTAAAAAGGACAATAAGAATAAAAGCTAGAGTTAAGAATACTCATTCATGTTGAGATATGATTAAACATTTTTAACTCTTTCATGTCAATATATTTATGAAATTGTATGTTTTGTAATAGTATTTTATTTATGTTGTAATATTGATTTAGTGTTTGTTAATGATTTTATTTTTTAGATGTATTACAGAAATTTATTGTTACTTGACATGTTTCATAGCCTTTTTGGCAGTTGTCAATTGTGTGGTTTTATGGGAATAAATAAAATTGAAAGTCAAATTTTCAAATTAAAATGTCTGTCTTTTTTTAATTTGGATATTATTACAATAGAACTTGATTTTACAAGTCCTCATGGTGCCAGAGAATGACCTTGTAAAATCTGAGTTCTACTGTCTGCTGATAGTTATAAAGATAAAAGTTTTACAATGTTAATAGAGTTTGTGATATCAAGTCTTTATCTTTTTTAAAAAGTGTTTATAATCTTTTACTCATAAACAAGGCACTCTACTGAGTAGTGTTGCATAAATAGACGTCCACTAATAAAATATCTGCTCTGCCAATAAGTCCCATCCAATTATAAGTTCAGATTTTATCCTCAATAAAGTATTCCAGTCATTCACTTGACATCTTACCTTTCAGTTCCCCTTAAACACAGTACACATGGAGTACTAATTTCGTCATACTCAGAAGCTAATGTCAGAGATAAAAAATACATATTTTGTTGCAATTGCTCTAGATAAAGATAAATCTTCAAAAATACACACTTTACCATTAACAGCCTATTTCACTTGACAAATGTTTGTTTTGCAGCAGTTTGGTGAATAAGTGACTAGCATAATTATGGATGGATTTCTAAAACTCAACTACAGTAGAAATTCTATATTACACTTTTTAAAGGAACGAACAAAAAAAGGTGTTGAGGAAAGCGTAAATGGAGAGAGGTAAAAAAATTGTAACACTAATCTGTTAAATTAAAAATGTATAAAAGTTAATCCCTAATTGTAGCAGGAGCATAATATTTTAGCTCACAAAGTCTTTATAAGAACTTTCAGGACAGCAGTTAAGAACAGATCACAAATACAATAAAGAAAAAGAGACTGGAATAGCCAACAGCAGCAAATTAAAACAAACTCAAACACAAGAAAACAAAGAAGGCACAAATATTCAGGGAAAAAGTAATTCAGGGAGTGTAAAACCTGGGTTCAACTGTATTATTATTTCATTATACATTAAATTGCTCCAAAATAAACTTTTATATGTTTTGCCAGCCTGATTTTGCAGCTATAGGGTTTAACTGGGCATTAAAATGTTGAAATTAATTCAAAATTTTTTCATATAAAAACAGCTTAAAATTTGTTTAGAAATATTGCATTTACAAATAAATTATTTCTTTGGCATAGTTTTAAATGAAATTTTTTAATTAAGTTTTTCACATTCAGTGTAAAAAAAACCATTTGCAAGTTTGTCACAATGCAGCGTTCTAGAAATGTTATGTTTTTGTTTGAGAGGTTAATTCTTAAAACTAATTCCCATTTAAACTCCATGGCTGTCAACTAACTAGGCGAAGACCACCTTAAGTAGTACAAAGATACTTAATTATATACAAAATAACAGTGGTTTACAGAACTCGAGTATAATTGCTGCACAGCTACTGAAAACAGAATAACATGGACAGTCCTAGACTGCATGATGGACCACAGAGAACAATACCAATAGAACTGTCACTTAGGAGCACTTGTTAGGAATTTAGCATCATCTCGGTGCTTCTTGAATAACCAACTGACCACAAAGATATTACTGCCAGTAGTTATGATTAGCTTAGAGAAACAATATGAATTTAACATGCTAAGTGTTTTTTTTTGGCCAACTTTACCCCAATCAACGGTGCTGTAAGTAGCAAATATTACAAAAGTTTGATTAATTACTACAGAAGCCTGTTACATGAAGCCCCAGAGCCTGACTGCCCAGAATACCACTGAACTGCTGTAACATAGGTTGGCATTACGTCTCTGTTGTATTTACGTTCCTCGCCATTATGCCGAACTCCCCCACACTTACAAACCTCACCACACAACATATACCTTACCTACTCTACACTACACTGCCCCCTTTTATAAAAAAATCAGTCAAATCCTTCACTTGTTTACGGAACCCCCTCACCATATCACACTTCACTAAAGTCTACACACTTGTCATAAATTCATCCTCATTGGAGGTTGTCTCAGTCTCCCACTACATCTGACAGTTCCCTTCTCTTCTCCCTCTGCACCGTCTTGCCCTTCTCTTGTTTGCGGCCTTCTGTCGCTGTCCGAAACTCCAACAACATCAATGTTTTCAGAAGCTCTAAACCCTCGTCAAATTCTTCATCTGTCAATTCCTGATTCTGTGTTCTGATGCCCCTACTAGGTTGGTCCTTCCCTTCTCCTCCTAATCCACACTCTTCAGAATTAGTGTTCCTCTGCACTTTCTTCTGTGATGCTCTAATCTCTCCTTTTAAGTAGGTTCCTTTGTCCATGAGCTCCTGTTCCAGCTGTGCTTCCACTCTTTTATCTCTTGCTTTTATTTGATCACCAACACTCGAGTTATTAGCAATTTCTCTTCCCTGCCTACCTATCACTGTGTGCCGTAATTGGCTTCTGCGCAAATGGTCCGCACGGCATACTCTAAGGTATGGTCCAACTTTGACCTCGTAGGTATTCTGTCCTAAAACTCCATGTATTTGCCCTGGTGCCCATAGAGTCTTCTCTCCTCTCACACACTGGACTAATACTCGCTCCCCAACGTGTAGTGCTTCTGCTCACTGTACCACCCTGACTTGCGCTTCTGGGAATATTCTGGCAAAGTAGGTTTCAGTAACTGAAGTTTGGTTTGAGGTCTTCGCTTCATAAACATTTCTGCAGGTGTCCTCCCCGTGCATGAGTGCGGCGTGTAGCGATAACTGAACAACCAATGGTCAATTTTGGCCTGTAATGAATGTACATTGCCCTCCAAGGAGTCTTCAATAGTCTGTTTCAAAATTGCTCCCTTCACAGACTGTACTGTACGTTCTGCCGCTCCATTGAACTGAGGGTGGAACGGTGGTGTTAGCTGCAGATCTATGGCCATAGTCTTGCAGTATGCTTTGAATTCTTTAGACCTGCCACAATTGTCTCTGGTAGCCCATATGTTACAAATTTGGATCTCAGACAGTCAATAGTTTTTGCTGCTGTTGTAGAAGTCATCAACTCAACTTCCACCCACTTTGAATATGCGTCCACCATGATGAGCATCTGTCGCTGATCCCATTCTGCAAAGTCAGTGTGAACTCATTCCCATACTCGACTGGTAGCTGGCCATGATACACAATGTTCCTTAGGGTTTCTTGGCCTCGACATTTGGCATGGTGCACACTGCTTTACTATGACTTCGATGTCTTGATCCATTTTGGGCCATCATACATAACTGCAGGCCAACATTTTCATTCGCACCACTCCTGGGTGACCCTCATGCAGCAGTTTTAGAACTTCCTCCCTTAATTGAGACGGAATCACTACTCGACCACCCCACGTGATGCAGCCTTGCTCAATTGCAAGCTCATCCTTCTTGTTCAGGTATGGCCTCTGGGGCTGTTAAATCCCGTAACACCCGAAATGCATTTTTACCGATCATCGATAACAACACTGCTACCCGCTTACCCTCCGGTACCGAATTAGCATCAATATAGTGTTTCAATCGCATCAAATACGATGTAACATCATCAGAATTTTCATCGAATTCCGATAACGTCCCGAACATCGGCATTGTCAACGTCACTTGCAATAATTCCACAAACTATCCCGACTCGTCGCCACTGTTGTATTTACGTTCCTCGCCATTATGCCGAACTCCCCCACACTTACCAACTTCACCACACAACATATACCTTACCTACTCTACACTACAGTCTCCAAGCGTAATGTTATAATGAGGTAGTACTGAACTGCAGTACATGTGACAGTGCTTTGCATGAACAAGTTCCTTGGAATATTTTCTGACATTACAAACTTCTACTCAGAACTATTTTTAATTTAAACACTTTGAAACTAATAAGGAATGAATTTCCTTCATTTTCTGAATATCTAAAACATGCCAATAGTGTTATGAACATTATAGGATGCTCCCTATCTAGTGAGCGGTACCTGAAATAACTAAATTTTTCTATAGATGACACTAGTCTACATATTCTGCAAAACATATAATTTCAAGCACTCTGAGAGAAATGTGACAAATTTAATGTAATGTAACTTTAATTTCTTTTTATACTTTTGTACTTGTAGTGCAAGATATATGATAAAAATAAATGCACAAAATATAAATGGTAACTTAAGTGGTTTTCAACAAAAAAATCTGACAAATGTTAGCTGGGCCAGTACTTAGTTGACTATCGATAGCTATCGCAGTACTATCTGTGTTCATTCAATATGTACTGCATGTAATCCGAGTTTTGTCGTGTTTTGTGAATTTTACATTCACAAATTTATTTTAATCAGAACTTATTGTTATTTCTTACTAGTATTTTGCAAGATGTCCATCCCGTGGTGAAACCTGACAAAGTACTTTGCAGTAGTGAAGTAGTATAGTAATAAAATAAATTTTTAATGTGTTTTTTTTTTCATACCACTTGTAAAGCAGGACTTTAAAGGAACTTAGTTCCTTTTTGAATGAATTTCAACTAGATCTATGTAGTTCATTCTATTGAAAAGGAACCTGAATTGCAACTAGTTCCTTTATACAGAAATGAACTTGAACAAGTTCCCCCTTTTTTTTTAAGGAACTTGTAAAACACTGATAATGCTCTATTTGTTTTTTTCTTTCATTCATTCTGTCTCATTGTGATGGAATAATACTTATAACACATATCTGAAAAGAAATAAATAAGGTGATATGGCAAATGTACCTTTTGTAAGTGTATCTATACTTGTATAAATGTGCGAGTTCGTATATCCACTGTAAAATCTTGTATTATACATCCCCAGTTGAGGTCTTTCAGGTCCCAGAGGCAGTTATAATTACCGTAAATGGGGAAAAACATATTTATGTTAATTTATGAGTCTCTTGAACATAGCTTCCAATTGTTTAAATACTCAGTAACTCTTAAACCATAGAAAAAAATTAAACGGAGAGACTCATTGTGTTGTTTCAAATATTATGTAAAGAACAATGACTGCCTTACAAAATACATGTCACTGTTATCAAATTACCAATTTAAACAAAGCTTTAGTCACTAGGTAGCTTTTGTCTCGGTTGCAGTTTCAGATGTTTCTCGACACACATGACAGAAGCAGAAAGTAGCAATAATAGAATACATTTTTGACAACTTTTATAAGCAAATAATTTGTCAGAGTGACATATTTCATCACATAATTTCCAATGTTCACATATTTGATTACAGCATAAGAAATTACATTAAACAGATTATAACTCTGACAAAATGTTTGCTTACGAATTTGACAAAACCTGTGCCCTACAATAAGTATTTTTGGTTGAAAAGGTAATTTATTACTGTGTATGTGTGTATTTATTATTGCTGATGTTTCCAATGTATTGAATATGTAGTTTCTTCTCTCATGTTTGTGTTTACGTATTTGCTTGTGTTGGCAATATGTCTAAGCGGAAGTGCCTTGAGTTGGAGAATTTGTGTGGAAGTACTACTTGCGTAGTTGCACACCTGTGTTGGTTTTCTGCATATGTTTTGTTATGCAGTTGAGATATAGATATGGAGTTGTCAATGCACTTGTTGCCATGGGAGAGTATTGGCTTTATTTATGTTTAATACCAACCTGTTACTATAACCATACCTGCAGGGTTCTGTCTAAGGAGTGGGGGAGGGGGGGGGGGCATTTGCCCCAGTCCTCTCAAATTTTAGGAGGCCTCACTTTTTAGATAAAAATATAAATGAGACTAAATTTAAGATTAATGGTTTTTCTTAAGTTTTCATTAAATTGTGATGGCTGCTGTGAAGTCTATTTTAAGTTTAAATTCAAACATAGACAATGCAATTGATATCCAGGATCATAGATTTCAGAACTATGACCACACAACCAACATGTCAGAAAGTAGGAGGGCCTTCAAGCGGTCATTTTCACTGCCAACTAAAAAAATTTGAGAGGAGGAAGCCTCAGATTTGTACTGCCGCGGCCTCCCATTCATTGGTGTACCGAGCATCGAATTGTAGGGAGGGCTAAACCATCTTTCTCCCTACAAAATCTCCCTAAATATATTAACAAAAGAAAAATTCCATGCATACCAAAAGAACTTATTCTTGAACTTGAAATGTTATGAAACTTTGTAGCATATTATGTCTTGCATATAAGACTGTGGACTGGCTGCGTGTCGTAAAAAGTGTGGGCCGTGTGCAGCCTACTGATGGCTTGTCAGCCACCGATGACCTAGAGTATTAAGTTCTAAAGTAGTGACAACAACTGTATACTGTACTCTTCTGTTCATAGTTATTTCCTCTCAAATTACAGTAAACTCATGATCAGACATATACTGTACATGTGTGGCGTATCCACTTTGCAGATTACCAGCAGATACTGTACCTTTAAAATAAAATTGAATGAAATACACTAACTCTAAATACTCTGTGCCAAGAGCCGAAAAATTATTTTACATCATTTGTTATGCTAGAAGTACTGAAGCCAATATATCAGCCCTGCAATTTTTAGGAAACACGCATATTTTGAAAAACTGTCAAAAAAATTATGCCTTTGTACTGTAGTTGACTCTAGGAAACTTTGACTGCCATTAAGAATTTTTTTCTATTCAAAATATTTTATTGGCATTGAGTTATTACAATTGTAAGAAATAGAGTTGCTGAAAAGTCATTCAGCATTTCTCACAAAAGTACTTTCAAGAAATCTGTCACCAAGAGGGCGAAAAAATTGGTTTTACAAAGTCTGATGTTAAGAGAACTTCAATTTTACGGGGTCATATTTAAGGCAGTCTTGATTTTACAGGGCCATTCTCTGTGTGTTAACATTCAATTTTACGAGCCTCTATTTTAGCAGCAGAGTAATTTAGGGATAATGTACAGTTATGTTATTAGCATGAACCCTTTCGACTGATATTCAGGTTAAACGAAACGATGCACAAGAAAACGTCAAATTAATTTTTTAGTTACATATTTTCTCCAAGGCTGCATTTTTAAAATAAAACAATGGTCAAGCATAATTAGTGTTGAGATGGTATGCTGACGGACTTCAGCTAAATTAATTTTTTAAATGCATGTAATACGTCAACTACATATAGGTAAATAAATCTTTAAACTTAGACAGATAGTATCATAAACTCAAATAACATGTTCCCTTAAAAAACAAGTTTTTACATTAAACATACTAGTCGCTTTGTTGACCACAACTATGGAAAAAACAAAATGGGAAAATGCATGAATTTTTTCTGCAACACTTTGTTTTTGAGATAACGAACAAAATGTAGACGTCCTTCATGATTGAGAAACCTAACATTGACTGCTAACATTGATCCTCATAGGAAATTTTATTTTATTAACAGGTGTTTAGCATAATGGCTTTCCCATGAATGTAACCCATCTGTTAATCAATGATTTACTGTAGTTAAGGTTCAAAAGTGACTTTCCAATTCCCTACAGTTAGTTTACCTTCTAGATCACAACCAATGATAATACCGTAGTGCATATCTACCTATGTTATTCTTATAAATATAAAGTGTTTCCTGTATTTGACTTCAGACTACCTATTAATTGGACACAAAGGTAGACATTTAATTCTTAAGAAAACTTTTTTGTATTTAAGGCCATTAATTCAATAAAAAGTGTTGTTATAGGTATGTAATAAAAGTTTTAATTTTTTTTTTTTTTGTGAAAAAATGTTGGGGCCAGGTGTAACATGCAGGAATGTTATAGTAACCGAGTTTTACTGCAGTAAGAATTAGTAATTTTGATCATCCAGAATTTTGGAATATTTGTAGTATTGCCGTTTCTATTTGCATGAACAATCTGGAGTTGGCTATTCGTATGAACAGTTCTGCGTGATAGTTTACGGGACATAAAAGTTCTCGGTGTATCCTAGCAACGAGGTGAAGTGCCACAGGATTCCGTTACAGTTCTACCAACCATCGTCTCTACTCACCTTCCTGTAGATGTACGAATCTGCAGGCCAGTCGATTACAAAGTTGCCGGTTAAAATCTTGGCACACCGGGAGGGTGTCCAGTAACTGAAACAGAATATAAATACAATCACTCGCGATGCCCTGACAAGATGGAAAACATTCTGAAGAAGTTATACTGTACCGGCAGAGTCGGTCATTCAGTAATTTTGGAAACAAAATTATGTTTTTGTGTATATGCTCTAATCGTGCTACAAAAAAAATTAAAGTGATTGCTTATTTGCAAGAAAAACAGCACGTACGATTGCTGAGAAAATAAAAGGCAGTAAATTTTCTAACTACCATTGCAACATGCCTTGAATTGTAATGAAAAAGCACAGCACAGTCATAACCAGAAACATGCACCTTTGCAATGAACTTTGAAAGCCAAAAGTCCTCAGTTTAGTGATTAATAATTTTAGTTTGTAACATGTAGCCAAAAACCACAAAATTCTAAATGCCTAATAGATTAAAATTCTTACACATGCAGAAGGCATAAAAAAAATTGCAAAAATTATGTGATGCACAAAATGAAACAAAGTAGTTAGTTATTATACACAAAGAAAGATGATAAATGTGTATCTACCTGTCCTTGCTCGTCTGTGTAGGTGACATACGGAGCATTTTGGGGCACGGAGGGCGTAGCTAGTGCCCAAACCGAACATGCAACGAAACAAGCAGCGCAGGCAGTAGATTGGTGCCGTGCAGGCCAGGAAAGGTAAAGCACAGCGGCGATCGTTACCCCACACCGCAGACATGCCGAGGTGGTGGTGATGGACGTCGTCGTCACATCCCAACACGCACACACATAGCACAACAGATCCACAGGTACACTTCTGTCTGTCGCGGACAGCAAACGCTACCAAACTCAGTCTGGTAAGCTTGTTTGCTTTGCCTGGACGGCCAGTTGGAAGGAAAGCGTGGGGTTCAAATACATACGTAGCAGAATACAAATCAGTACTGCATGCTTAAAATACTGGAGTTCAAAACCATCAAAAGTAAGCGTGTGTGACATTTATTGTTTTGGATATTGGCATCTTTGCCACCGTCATCGTTTAGGCATAAATGTGGATAATTTTTCTTGATGTGATATTTTTATTAAAATAATATATTAAGAAAAAATTAACCTCGGAGTGAAATAATAATTTCATGGAGTCATTTTAAGTGCAACTTGAAGTTGACAATCTTCTTTAGAGTACAATTTAAAATTTTTTAGATAAAATGTATTAACATCATAAAAAGTATTTGTGTATCACAGTGAAATTACTAAGTAAAGGTGTATCGACATTCATGAAAATGACCTCACTTAGTGAGGTAAAATTAAAAGTGTACAACTATAACAGATGTGATTAGTAAGCCTTCTTTAGTTGAAAATTGTCAGGGAGTACAATGTGAATGCTATTTATATAATATTTAACACTCAGTTCAAACTTATGTACGTAAATGATATATACACAGTGTGTTTTACCACTATAGTCAGCACTGGAATTCCATTTATAATAACCACTGACCTCACAAATTCTTGAGAAATTGTAAGTCAGTGTCAGGACAAAATTTTTTTTACCACTCAAAATTTAAAAAGTTGCTATTAAACACATTAATTTCATAATCAAATAATGTAATTATTTACTGTATATGTTGTTCTAACCAACCCTGATTGTACAGCAAATTCAAAGATAGTCCTCTGAAACTAAATCAACTACGTCACACAATACATAAGCAAATATGAGGGTTCTATTGGTGAGGATGCAGATCAAATTTAAATTATGTTTGTGGTAGCATTACCATTTTCATTACTGTGTTTCTGAAAATGAATTAGTAGTGAACATGACTCACCGTCATTCAGTCTGTGTCGTTCTATGTTCATTCACCTTCTTGTGTATGTTGTAACATTTCACAAATTTCATCAACACAAAACTGCATTATTTTTTAAACGTTGTCCCTTCCCTAACCACTCATTAATTAGTTCTCATTAACATCAGTAATTTTATGCTACATGTAGACCATTGTTTAAACAAGAATCTGTCCTTTATGTTATTAATTTGTTTATCTACTTATGTTTGGTTAATGTAAAGATAACTTAAACAATTACTTATACGCTAATGACTCTCACTATTATAATACTCATAACGGTTATGCGTAAATGGGAAATTATATACAGTTGTCCAATGCTCAAGTTAATTTTGTTGTTTTATTAATTTGGTAGACGAGCACTGACAATTAGAATGAGAAGATTCATAACTATTGCTCTCAATTGACTAGCTAACAATTGCTTTTACCATATACTTGAATTTCTGTGTTGTTCTGTTAAAATTAAATTTTGATATGTGTATACATACCTATTTTATTCACTAGGTTAATTCCTCACAAGGTTTAAGGCTGTTTAAGTGTGAAATCCATGTTTTATAAACCTGTACGAAATAATGATGTTGTGACTACATTTCTTTATGATGGAAAAATTTTTAGCGTGCATAGTATTACACATACCGGCATGTCAAAATCAAGATTTGCATGGTTACGGCAGCATGCACCCCATTAAAACAAACAGACTAACTGAAATGAAATAATTTACACTGAAATCACACGACATGGACAAAATTTTAAAAGCTATAAAAACATAAAACAAAATTTTTTATATTTTAGAAAATTGCTGAAATAAAGTGTTTTGTATAGAAAATCTGGATATATTTGTTACGCTTAAAAAAAATAAAAACCATTTCCTCACTATCAAATATTTAGTTTTCAGCAAATAGCAGCATTCGTCCTGATTAAAGTGACACCAAGTTTATAGCTACACAGACTGTCAGTTCGCTAGTGTACGTTGACAGTTACGAGTGCACATTCCCATCTACGACACGACAAGTTGCAATGACGAGGTGTCAAGTTGCGTAACCACACTCTCTCAACATCCAATGGGTGACTGATTCAAAAGTTTGATAGCAGCTCATTACACACCAACTTGATGCACTCTGTCATGCATCTGGAGTGTTAGTTAGACATTGTATTTGTCACATATAATGATTACAAATGATACTGCTGATGTGACTATGTTAATAAGCACTTGAATAGCCTTAAGGGCGCTGCCTACCTCGGAGCCCTGGCGGAGAAAGAATAGGGTTTTACATGTTAAATTATTTTCAATGGCACTCGGTCACCTTTTGTGATATTGATTCCGGACAAAAAACATTTTCTGTGCCGAGAAAAGGAGAATATTGCTACGTAAATAAAATTACGGAAAAGAAATTATGAATAGCCATTTTCACGTGTTTTCTGTGTGTAAAAATGCCTTTTTGCCCACAGCTTTCCGGGTATTGAAAAAAAACAGCCTACATTATCCATAGCAATGTACAAGGCACCGAGACGAACAAAAAAGTCAGTGGTGGCATATATGTAACTTCAACCGTTACTGAGCCAGGTGGAAAATAATTTAACCTGTAAAACCCTATGCTTGCTACCGCTGTGGCTTCGAGGTAGGCAGCGCCCTTAAAGGCTATAATCACAAATAAAAATTAAATAAGAAACACAGTGAAGTGGTGGAGTGTTGTTGTATTCATAAAGACCGTGATAATCAGTGGCTTGCTGATATCATTTGTGCCAAGTGCATATTTTATCTTTATTACAGGCCACTGCCAGTTCCCACCCCTGTTACAATTCTCTATGACACGCCCCGAGCTCGGCCACTAACGTCTTCATTTAAAACTAAGACACTAAAACCTACCTACCCATAATCAAAACAGTAGAAGGTCGTACATAATACAGCAGCCCTTTATACCAAGGCATTTGGTTACACCATTTCATGTCATACATGCGTAAATAAACACTAGCTTATGTCCAGAATAAATAGTAACAGAAATGACAAATTGTAGTTTTTATCGTCCTAGTTTTCTCTTTGGATTGTCATGCTGTCAGAGTTTGTGGATGTTTGGTTACACTGATGTTTAGCAGGCCCTATTTTATAATCTGTAAGGAAACTGACATGTAAGTAACATCACATTTACCATTTACAAATATATTATTGAGATACAAACACACAGTTTTTCTTGAAATATAAGTGGTCATTTAAACCAATGTCTAAAATTCTACATGGCTTTGTTTACATACCAGTACTCCCAGAGAGCCGGTACAGTAACAACAATGAAAAAACTTCCCTTTGTTGCTTCTGTTAGCATTATTTATTCAGTGATACTGAGATACTGCTATAAGAGAGGTTTATTTAAATTACAGCTCTTGACATCTGTGTAAGAAAACTCTTAGAATTGTATGTTGGCAGCCTATTTCAAAAATAGGGCGAAATCTGCAGAAGTTGTATAATTCAGATGCCTCAGATCAAGTTCAAATAGTGCAGAATATAATTTCATACTGGTGCATTACAAGTGTAGTATACAGCATTACAACTGCATATTATTAATGTATACTGCACAAACATGCTTGAGTTAAACACTAAAAACAGATTTTCTTTTGTTTTACTCACGCACACGAGCCTATATTTGTTTACTTGTTACTTGCTCTTTCATGTTTGTCTGCAGGCAACTATTTACCTTGCTTCTGGGCAGGGTAGATATCAGTAGATCCTGTGAAGAGATTGAGTTAAATGTTTAGAGATTTGAAACGGAAGTAGACTGTTCTTGCACTGGTTTTCAAACGGCTTTAAGCAATATCAACTCTATCAAGTAGATCGGGTAAGGTTTTCGTAAGCCCCTTTTGTGTATGTCAGGAGTACAGAAAATGATTTTACATGGGAAAAGTTGACTACGTGCTAGTTTCTAACATAGTATTTTTATGTCCGACATTATTCTTTTCTTATTCGTGTGTTCTTGTTTGACAGAATCAATGACAATTTTGGATATGCAACAACTGAAAGTTTTTTATTCATCAGCACAAAACAGATGGACCATGTAAAATAGTATCATCCAATCACATGAGGGTCAACATACATTACTTTGGAGACAATTTTCTTTTTGGCTCCTAAAAATTTCACTGTTTTCCAATCTCTCTCATAATACTACTGTGGGGACAGCAAAGTCCTTAAGCTGCACAGCAACACATCGTATCACACTTTAAACTAAGCTCTCCAAACAAAATATTATTCACAGTGCATGTCTGTAGACAGAGTAACAGTGGCTCTTCTTAGGTAGGCTGCACTTAGCGCGTGAGGTACAAATTGTATGGATCACTTAGGGTGGAACTAACCATTGTATGTAATACAGTACTACCTTTATGTGCAAACCTTTAAACTGGTGTGCAGTGCTTTGCCATGATTATTTTTCCTACTGTTTATTTCAAGTCCAACTAGCTTTCATCGTTTTGTGTTTTTCGAACCCGGTTGGTATTTTTCCAGACAAGGCAGTCTGGAGAGAGGAAGGAAGAGAGGGTGGGACGGAGAAAGGGAGAAAGTGGGAGAGAAGAATGGAGAAATAGGGAGAGAGGGGAGAGGGAGGGAGAGAGAGAGGAAGAGAGGGAGGGAATGAGGGAGAAAACTGTTCTAGTAATTTGAGATGTCTGAAAATCATATTTCTAATGTAAGCGCTGACTTTTTAACATTGTAGTGACACAATTTGAAGTGTGTGTCCCTTTCATAGATACACAAATGCAGTGCACATTAGGTGGTTTCGTTAAAATAAAGAATATCTGAAAGTCACAGCAACCCATTTCAAACACATATAGAAAAATGTTGAAAGGTAAAGTTGAATAATTTTGAACTCTGGACACGAGGGTATGCAGGCCTGTGATAGAGACACCACCAGTCACGAGAAACCAACAACCATCTTGTTTGGCTCGGGAGACATGTCTATTGACAACTGCTATTGTAGACACGCCTTTAATGGTACAGATATTATGCATTGGTGACAACTCAATTTAAACTACTGTTACAACATAAAATATTATCTTCCTGATGAATATTATAAACTCTGTAGCACGAGTCATATATGAAGGGGCCATAAATAAGTAGTGTTGAACAGGATCCACAGACTGTTGAGAGGCGTACAGTAAACTACACTTCTTGTCCAATAAATGAAACGAGAGTAGCCAAGCCAGTGTTAGCAATTGGCAACACTGCGTTTGAACGTGCCAAAACCAGTAGTGTACAGGTACATTTACAAACCATATGGGCCTTTGGGTAATTTAAAAACAATCCCACCGCTCACCCCTTTCTAAAACGAAACATTAAACAATCTATAAATATTTTGTAAATTCTGAAAGACAATGAAATTATTCTTTACCAAAGGTATTGCTGAGGTAAATCACATAACATGACCATTTTTCTGTATTTAATGTTAAAAAACATGACACTTTTGAAAATTCCACATTTAATTTTATGATATTTACTTTCTGGCTTCCAACCAGACCCTTTAAACTGACAGGTCCTAGGCATTCCTCCCCCTCCCCTCAGTGACCACGATAACATTGTGAATAAAGTACACTTACTTAAATTTGTAGTTGTTTCATTTTATGGCTGGAAAATAAAAAAAAAAAATATGAATGTACTATGTGTGCCTAAAAGACAAATCTCAAACTTTCCATGCAGAAAATTTAACAGCTAAATCTGAGTGTGTAAAACACCTGTCGTAGCTATTTTCACAAAATATAAAGAAATAAAACCGTAAACATATTGACAGGGATGTAACAATTTTTAAACAATGTTCGTAAGCACATACAATGTAGACACATGTACTATCTCTCCTAATGCTCTGGCCAGTACACGCTGCAATTTAACCAGCAACTTGAACGCAATTCCTTACAATGTCCACTAATTCACCATCCCAGTACTATGCTGACTTTACCGTCCGAGTGCTGTTCTTTTGTAAGAGTTTAAAAGAACAGATCGTAGTCTGACTGCTGCGTTTCTCTTGTCTCAGGGCCCCGCTGTGCCTAGGAGTTCCAAAGTTTACAAACTGGACAGAGTGGAGGTGGAGATGAACTTGCAATTGCAACCAAGAGGCTGTTCGAATGTAAACTACATGCATGCCCGTTCCTCGCTACACTAGAGGGTGCGAGTGTGGTCTTCCTCGTTTGGAATACAAATGAACAAAATAACAACAAAATAATAACGTACATATGCAGTAGATGCAGAAATAATATATTATTGTTATGTTTACCTTCGAGTAACCATTCGATGCAAACTAGATAATCAAGAGTACTTAATTATGAGAAACTACCGTACTATGTTTACTGTAGAGACGCATGCAGCTCACCCTAGTTCACTAACTTGCGTTCACATTTGACACATATCTCACCTGAAAACACATACAACACACACCAAGATATTTCACACAAAGTTCTGCATCACTCTGTTTGACCAATGTGGGTTTTAAGATATGTATACTACCTATGTATACATGATTAGTTAAAATTAGACATATTTCTTGATATTGCCTTTTCCAAAAGACATTCACAAGAAAAAACCCATTTATGTTTGCTCAGTTATCTTAAATAAATGTACTTTACATTTCTGACACATTTAAACATCTGCAAACATATGTTTCCCAATGCGCCAAAAGTAATTTACATAGTTAAAGAATGCTAAGTTACAGCCATGCTATTGGCCACATGTAAACAAGAAGTCAAGGTATTTAACTGATTCTATTCGTTGTTTCTGATGCACAGTGACACAGTACAGAATGACTATTGCAACAGAAGTTAAACACAAGTTTACAAAACAATGGTATTGTTACAGAACATGTCAAATCTTGGTAAGGGGAAAACTGTGTTACTACTATGTTGAACCACATTAAAAGTTTACCAATTCTCTCACTGGAAATAAAGTCAGTATATCCTTAACTACACACAAAAAAAATTTATACTAAAATAATTATTTTTAACACAATACTGTTTCAGATTTCTCATACCATAATCATTCATCACAGCTGTGTATTCTTGTGGATAATCTGTATGTATACAGACACGTATCACCTAGGATGCTGGAGACGACCGTCTGTTGTACAATTACTCTAACAGTTCACATTGACCATACGCAAGCTGTGGATTTCTAAGGTTGAATATCCGTTAATATGATCAATAATACGGCAATGCTTGATGTAAAAAAGTGGCAACTCATACCAAGAAATATTTGCGCTATAGTTGTGCGTACAAGAATACAGCTCCACTTTCAGAAACACATGACAGTGGGTGGCAGAATCTACCATCAAATACAAAGCAGTCGTAATTTATTTAAGGATGTAGACACGTCTGGAGAAAAACCCAGATGGTCAAAACAGTGTATTGTTTGTATGTATGTGAGGTCTGTTTACTAAAGGAAACTTTCACATCAAGCAGATAAGTGGAATATAATAGTCCGTAATTTGGAGACTTGTTGGAAAGCTTTCAACTTTTGTTTCGTCTGTAGCAAAGATTTCCACACACAATTTATTTGCAGCTATGGAAAACATGAGATTTAATTTCAACACAGCTGTAATTTTCAAACTCTTTCCATTATTGAAAATAATAGACTTTCTTTTCAAATGTTTTCTAGCCTATCAAACCAAGAGCTGTGTCTGTTGGAACTCAGTTTCTAGCAAGGTGTACATGACCGATACACTGGACCTATGACTTCTTCTACACAAAACTTATTTTCAAGAAAACGTATTTATGTCACAAGTTTTCTTTTAAAAATTAAATGAAAATACAAAATTAGCTCATCTTGAAGTTACATTCCCTTCAGATGGTCTAAAGGTTCATGCAGTACTGAAATATAATTTGGAAATGTTGGTGGCAAAGTGGTACGACCCCGCGACTTGCCGAAGAGTGCGACGACAGTCTCGGACAGGGGACCATCCCCTACTAGCCAGTGACGGAACAGTATTAGCAGCACGAAACATCACAACAAAACAACATTTATGCATGCGCAAGCCGTGCTGTAACACACTCTCAACGACAACGTACAAATCCTGACATGTAGTAGAAATTTGCATGAAGTGATGGACAAGATATGTTCTCAATGTTTATAACTGGGTGAAAACAGCTCAACTGCAACTGAAAAAAAAATTTCTTACCACATGGTAGAAGAAAAGGTAGGACACTTGATGGAAACATGCAGTGTGGTGAACATAACTATGCATTATTATTACCTCTCAGCAAGAACTCTGACCTGGGGAATCTGGTTTCTCACTGCCAAAACCATGAGAAGTACTGTACCTGTCGGTCAAAAGTTAACTATAACAATACAGCTCTCAGTAATTTTATTTCCGAAGGCAGAGTGTGTGATAAAGCCATCAAGTTAAAATGTTATATGCTTTTAGTCTGAGTTATTCTCCTGCATTCTTAATGCTACTTGCAAAGTTTAGTTCAAAGACCGAACCATATATGAAAATTTCGTCGTCCCTTTGGCTAAAAATTTTTTAACTTACATACGGTAGTAAGTGCATGATGCCAGGAAGCGTTGGTCAGTCCATTTCGAATATTATTCTGAACGTAAAAATCTAATAAACATTGTTACTGAATTCAAGTATGTATAGGAAGTGCTGATAGTCCTGCAGTAGTGAGATGTTCGCGACGCTTCAACATTTTTACTCCCACTATTCGACAATAATACTAGAAACTTGTGTCACGTCTTCGCGGCACATTTCTTACTTACGCTGTATTTACTTCAGTTAAACTGCCTCTCATCACGCACGTCAGTTAAAATTTGACATAACGTATCGTAATTCCTTGTGTTTCCAGCTTAGTCAAAACTTTATGAGCCAGTGCAATTTCTAGTTTGTTTTAAAAGATTTTTTTCTTGACTTCTTCAAAACACTAGACTTGCATTCAGAAGGAACCAGTTTGGCCATTCTGATTTCAATTTTTCATAGTTTTCCAAAGTCACTATGTGAATGCTGGGTTGGTTCTTCAATACACACCAACCTCTGCCTCCTGTCTGTCTGATTCACTCTAATGACATCGCAGTCAACAAAACAAAGTCCCACCATCCACCCTCCACAAAAAGTACAATGAATACTTTACTGTACGTGAAAATTGAACTCTGGTAATCTTGAAAAGTTATCCCTGCGTACAGTAAGAACAGACTACAATATTGCTTCACAGCAATTACAATGTAGCACTCTGCCAGCTATATTGCTGTTATCTTTGTATTCAAGTATATAATTTGTATGTCAGGCATATTGCAGCATAACACTGTAATTTTGCAAAAACACTTGCTATAATATCTGCGTACAAGTTTCCTGCTTAAAATACAAACATTAGAAATAATACTATACAAATATAAGTGTGGTATTACATTTTGTCCATACAATGCTTTAACTGTTTCCATATGTAGGGTAGTACTGTAGTGCACAGTTTACAGTATGCTATCTGAAAATATGTAACTTGAGATTCTGGGAACCTAAACATTAGACTTCATTTTTCTTTTACAATTTGTTGTAACCTAAAACAATTTTTTTTAAAATCAGCTGAAGTTTTAGAAGTATAAATAGCCACTATTCCTCGTCTGGCAGTACAGTTACAGAGATATTTAATATTTTGTTGCATATAATCAATAAAGAATTTTTATCGACACTGCACAAAATTTTAAATCTCTATTTTTTATTTACAAATTTGCGAAACATTAGTGTCTTTTCAGAAGTACACTACACTTAGTTACGGATTTACTCATAAAAATCACTAAAATTATTATTAGCTAATGGCGTTTGCATCTCCTCTCTGTGCTTAGTATGCTCTTATATCAAGTGAACTACCTCAATGATTTAACTAATAACCAAGTCACAGAAAAGTGCACCGAAATAAAAAAGTACAGTAGTAGTTTACAAATGATGAAAATGGTTTCTCCTAAAATATCTTTAATGTGACTGTAAATGTACGTGGTTAATTCAGGTTAAAATTTCACTGTTATCGAGCATGCCAAAAACTGAAAATAAATACAAAACCAACATTCCAAAAATGTTAATTTGAAACAATACGTTGTTGGCTAGGAACACAGAATTAACTGCAGTGAACTTTAAATTTATGTTTTGCTATTCGGACACAACACTTCCAAGATGCTAAGGGCAAATAAAAACGACACTGCGGGAATGTTGTACTAGTAACTTGCGACTTTCTATATGAGGGTGTACTCAGGAGCAGTCTGCTGTAGGAAGAGTACTTTGCTACAGAAGAAGAGCATAGCTCTCTCGATGAACTCTTGAGTGTGTGGGCTGGTCACCCTAGCACAGCAGTTCTCCTGTCTCTTATTGCAGACTGCCTCGTACTGCAGTACTCTATCCTCGAGTCACAAACTGATACAATGTAGATATAGCCCTCTATATAAAAGTGTGTGTGTATGGTGCATTTATACACAGGATCCTAACAAACCCTGGTTTTGAACTCCATTTGCAAAATCCCACACATCACAAAAGCTACTAAACTAATCATACATGCCAAAAATTACTTGCTATCTCTTTTTGATTTAGAAAGTCACAGCAACAAAATACGTGTTTAAACAGCACACTGCACTACAGTTATGCCAGTTTCTGACATATCCAGCAAGTATTAATAAAACATATTGCAGTAACTAAATAAAGGTTAGCCAATGAAGGGGAGCCATCCAGCTTAGTGTTTGTAAAGACTAGAGGGTAATTAGAACACATAATTAAAAACAAAACACTAACTTACACGTTCAAACACCACAACAAACTAAGTTTGAATGTGAAACTGTTTACTTAATAAAAGAAGAGTTGGACAAACGGGTGCATGCTATGAAACCTTGTACCTCTGAAATTCTTAGTAAAGCAAGATTACGTTCAATATACAGTAGTGAGTTATGACAAATGTTATCGTACATCAAACAATAAACAAAACATTTTGCATGGCAAGAAAACTTGTGGGAAGCTTGGTTTCTAGCTGAGAATACAAACACTTGGCCTAGGATGAGTTGTAAGCATGCCCACAATACCACACACGACAAACCACACTGAACTTCTACGAAGGCATTCAAACTGTCCAAGTGAAGCCGTTAGCCTTGGTGCCGCCTACTGCTCCGTCGTAAGCAAGGACTGCTCACGCAAAACGTCATTAATTGAAGCACAGAGTCGGGTACATGAGTTGCTTGCGGTACTTACAGCAGACCACCAAGAGTACAATGGACATTGCACTAAAAGAAGATTTGCAAACTTGGATAGCAATACAGTTGGCCTGAAGGCTTACCACTCCTTGTACCGTATCATGAAGCAGTTTGAGATATCTACGCGTATCAATGCAATACAATTCGCTGAGAAGCGCTAGCAATTTGGAATCTACTAAATGATCGATTATTTCTTGCTCAAGCATCAGCATGATATCTCAAGGGGAACAAATACACTACAGAGTTCTTCATCACTGCAATAATCATCACGTTACCAACGCACATCATAGACTACAGCAAGCGGCAAGTTATTGGTGCAATGACCATTACAGTGGACGCATAGTAGTCGAGTTGACTGCTACAGTTTCTCAAAAATGCTTTGAAGCCAGCCACCAATTGCTTCAAGGATACAACCTTCTTGTTTTAGCTTTCCCATCTCCCTCAATATCAAGCAGCTTATTGGGTACTGAAATGCATTCCTACACAGAGGCTATTGGAATTCGACAGCGGTAAACAGTCAGTCGCTCGACTAGGGTGCTGCATTCATAGGAACTTGCTCGGAATGCTAGTAGTTTGATAGTGTGCGTAATGTATGTTCAGTTTGTATTTAGAGTGTGTTATGAAACACATGATCAGTTACTATCTAGTGCCTGTTATACAACATACGTTTTATTAGCTGTTGTGCATTATGCAATGTAATTTTAAATACGACCAACCTAGCACAATGTGAAACAGCAGTTAAAAGAAAATATTTAGACTAAAATAAGCAAATGTTTTCTTTGTGGTAAATCATTCTGAGCAAGTTTATGAAAACAGCACGAGGGAAACCAGGTTTGGAAGAAAAGGTATTCAGGCAAAGTTAGTTGAAAAATGGGATGCTATTTGCCTTACCTTATTTACTAGCATTTTTACAGATACAGTACATAAAAAGGGAAAAAATTATATGCATTTTTTCCCTGAGGTTTGTACTTGAACACAAGTGTATGGTGCAGGACGAAGGAAAATAGAAGATATGAAAAAAGAAGCATTAATAAAACAAATGACCATGCATTTCCAAGCATTATTATTACAAATACTGGCTTGTGTGTAATAATTTTACATACAAAGATCAGCAGGATTAGACAGTACAATACATAGTTGTATGTATACAGTCAAAACTCAGTGATGGCTATGGCAAATAAGCGTGACCAATCAGGCGAATTGTAATAAAAACCCAAATCCTTTAAAAATCAGTACAGGATAGTAGCAGAAGGCACTGCAAGCTACGTGATAACCACATTGTAAAAATTGCACACACAGTCCCAAAGTATGGGGCACTCTTCATTACTTAATTTTAACTAAAAAATTTTTATACCAATTATCTTTTTCACAATTGTAAAAAAAATTAAACTGTCAGTAATACACATTTAAACATTTCCAAAGATAAAATGAAATAAAATAAGTTAATTAAAATTTCTTCCATGATAACAACAGTTACATTGCTTAAAAAAAAAAATAAAGCTCTACAGCCTCCATTCACCATATTCTTGAAACTACACACATATTCTTGCAAAGTGATGAAACCACACAAAAGCAGGGGTGCACAGTAGCAACATACTCTGCCTGGACATTACATCATTGTACCAGTATATTTAAAAATTGACAAGACTCTATATGATAATTTACAACATACTAACACCAACAAAATTATTATTAGATACAATAATTCACAGTAAGAACTCAACAACTAGCCCCAAAAGATGAGGAAGATATACAATTAAGACATTAACTACATTATGGACTATCAGCTACATTACAGATAATCAGTGAAAGTATTTAATTACAGGGAATATTTCAAGTTACATTATAGGTATAATAATAACAGAACTACATTTGAAAATCATTAAGTAACTACGTATACATAACAGGTATTGGACATGGAACAAAGTGGGAACTTTCAGTGACAGGACAATCCAACCACCATCTTTACGATTTGTCACTTGAAAATCAAAACTTTTATACATATTAAAATTCATCACTCTAAGATTGATTTCCTTCAGTTATTACAGGTATAATAAAATTTTGAATATATATATATCTCTATATATCAAATCTAACTAACAACATTTAACACGTACAATATATGTATATATATAATTTAACCATGCTCTTTTTTTACTAATATACATCTCACAAAGTGAAATACTCATAATGCATGCTAACAAGAGTTTAAATACGGACAAGGTAACAACACTCAATGTGTACATCAAAAAATACATTTAATGTATTATCCTCTTGCTTGTGTTATGAACATTTTGTACTAACCTAATATTCATAAAAATTATTCATTCAAATACTTAAATTCTACAATAAGGAAAATTTGACCGCACATCACCACGTGTGGAGCGGTGTAGTTAGTGTTATCACAGTTGATTCCCGTTGTGATTGCGAAACTCCAAGCTCCCTCCAGCAATTCAGGCACTCTAGTTTAGTTTTTTTTTTTTTTTTTGGTCCTCAAAAATACGCACGTTCATCGGATCGTTCTAGTTTCAAAACTCCAGACATCAGATGACAATTTTGACTAGATAACATTTTGACACAAAGTGTAGGAGAGGGGCGGAGATGCAATAAGTTTACGTGGTTTTCATTTTTTTGTATGGCTGCAAGGCAACGCTCGTGGACATGATGTTGTTGTTATTGTTGTTGTTGAGGCTTGTGGGAGCAGGCATTGCTGCCGTCATGGGGGTGTACGGAGACATGACGTTGGCCAGGAGGCCATTATGAAGGAGGTGGCCGGGTGCCTGAGGCATCATCGCGAAGGGGGATTGCACAAACTGAGGCCGCACAAAGGAGTACGGTGACATATAGGCAGCAGCAGGGTTGGCAGCCCTGTTGTATGCTAGGAGGCCTGCGTGCGGGTGATATTGGCTGGCCATCGTCATGGCAGCAGGCATGGTGGGCGCGGGAAAGCGCGGCTGTGGGGGAGGGGGGACATTGACCGTCTGCTTGTTGAGAGTTATACCGGTGTAATTGAGCGCGACGACTGGGTTCACGCCGACCTTGGCCTGCTCGGAGCTTGCTGGAGGCAGCTTGTCGACTTCCTGAGAGGGTTCGTCGCTGGGCGCCGAGCCGCCAGGGGTGACGGGGCTGGCGGACGAGCTAGTGACTGTGGCACAGGGGGTAGAGTACTCACATGACACGGGGACAAACGGCTGCATCAGCTGCTGGTAGGTTGTTGCGCTGGGCTGGTACACCGGCATGCCAGACTTGTCAGCCGCTGGTCGCTTGTACGGGACCATCCCGGGGAAGGCCTGCAAACACACGCCCTCATCACCCACAGCTGCACGCACAACTCTAGCTCGTAGTAAACATTTAAAACATGTACAGGATACCTGCTTAAAAATAGTTAAGTACAAGAATGTTAAATTTTTCTGTGCTTAAATGTGTACTCAATACAAAAAGTTTGGTGATCGTAAAGCTAATAACATTTTAGTTTTCCAGTGTAGATATTTTTATACAAGGGAATTTCCAAAAAAAATTTATATAAATAAATGAATGTGGAAATTAGGATAAGCCAGCAGCTTCCTCGTGTTAACAATACAGTCGTTAAGACTACTAGGTTCTGTCAGAGTGAGTTACAGTCTTTTAAGTAGCAATGTTACATGCACTGGTGAATATACACAGGATCCAGTATTAAATATAACAAAACCAGCTGTGTGTTTAGTAGTGTCTCGCTGAGCTATAAGCTAGAGCTCACAATAAATTTCTAGTTTCGTTCCTTATGAATTTTTATGTTGTACAAGCTAGTTGTAAGTGGATGACAACTACATATCTCCAAAACTATTTTTCTTTTCACAGAATTAAAGTATAATTAATAATATTAGTCGGTAAACCCCATAAATATTTTCAGTGGCAGTTGTAACAATGTTAGGAATAAGAATTTGTAGCAGAAATGTTTGAAAGTTATGGTTGTTGAAATACTATAAATTTAAAACTGAATCTTACAAAACGACAACAAACTCAAAGCTCTAGCTCGAAGAAGCGACACTTTCTCTCTTGAGACCATATAGACCAGAGGGAGGAATGGATTCACTGCTACAATGGCGACAGCCAGTCAACCCTCACTAAACACCTTCAAAAAACCTGATGGACAAAAAACCCAGAATAACTCTGATTACTCGAAATCCAGATAAACCGAGTGTCTGTATTAACGGAGGTGCAACAAACATTTCTAAGTGCTTAAAATTATAATGTATTTAACATTCAACATTAAGGTGGCTGCCTGCGGTGTGCACAGCTTCGGTAAATAGAAGTTTATTCGAAGACTGCTTAACACACAAGAGTAATGTCTGCTTGAGAAGAGGATTCAAAGAATGTTACACCACTTTGAAACTTTTTTCTCATGGCAGAAAATGACAAAAATTAGTGTTTTTGCAGAATGCTTTATATGAACATCTCTGTGGAGAATATAAGGAAAGGTATCGATGCCTACAATATAATGTTATCTTTAATATTACGTCATGAAATTATGTCCCCACTAAATGTCCCAAAGAAATGAGTTGTCAGCGAGAAGACTGCTTGCCAATTCCGAGTCTTCCATCTAGAGGCTAGGATGAGGCACAATGAGTATGCCTAGGTCACTCTCAGCACTTCCGTACTTTTAGACCGCAGACCTGCAAAATATGTCCCCACAGGCTGCCACTTCAACGACTAACATTTCTGAAATAGGCACTGTATCTCAGTTCTAATGACATTCCAAACTGAATACTTTACATAATCTATCACGTGCATACTAAACATAATTTTAATTTACTACATTAGATCAAGCCCACAGTAAAATATTAATTGAGTCTGAGCACATAACAAAGCAGACAAAGTATTATAAAAAAGAAAAAGTTTGCCTCTAACAGGGAAATAAGTGAAATGAGATAATTCAGACCATCTTCAAATTTTAAAATTGGACTGAAATTACTTGAACTCATTTTTTATTAGTGAAGAGAATTTCAGTATGTCAATGTTTGGTACTACTGTCTGGGTCATAACTTGTTTTGTTTATGCAATTAACAGACAAGAAAATAATAGAAATGAAATTAATTCACAATGAATTTTTTTTGTATATATGTTAGAACTTAAACTAAATACCCTTAAGTAACTGGTTCAAACCAAGCCAAGAGGGCCAAAAGATACACTGTTTAATTTGCATTAGTTTGGCAAACCAGAACTCAAGTTTAAATTTTTGAAAATTGCTTCAACATCTTTATTTTCTTGTGAACTAACAACGTAGACAAAATATATTATGATTTAAAAATAAGAGTGCCCAACATTGTCATACTAAAATTTTCTTGGACTGTAAAAAAAATTTGTAATACAAATGTTTGGATTGACTGTAAAAGAATTTAACTCTTAATTAAATTGAAAACTAAGAGGAAAGAGTTTTCGAAAATCATCCTACATATGTTAGGGCAATGAACTATTCCACAAATGTTGAAGAAAATAGAGGAGATATGTCGAGCGTAAAGAGAGAATGAGTTTGTTGTAGAAATAGTATTAAAAGCAAAGCGTAGAGCAACGATATAAGTCTGGTCAGAGGCCCAGGCTGTTATCAAACCACCAAAAACGTTCTCATAGTTTTTAAAGCCAACATAATGACTACCTGCCTTTGAGCTGTTTGCTAATCTGAGCCACAGACGTGGAAGAGAGTGATAAGAGCCATACTGACATGCTCACCTTGTGCTATATCACTTGTGTACACATGGAGCTCAACGGGTACACATTGTTTCTGTTGTGTTGCAAGAACTGAAGGACTTTATAAGTGCACTAACTATACTGTACCTGTGACATAGCCCATAGTAGATGTCACAGTTATTTGTGGTTTAATGTTTCCCTTTCTAAAATATTATAAAAAAAATATTTATCAGCAAGTTCAAATCCATATTTATAGAAATATATTTTGGTAATGTGTTAAATTTTATATTAACAAATTATCTTGTATTTTATTGTAAGGTTTTAGTATTTAAGTATAATGGGCAGACGATATAGACTTTGGGTTGATTTGTGAAAAAATTTGCTGGTACTTTTGAACGGGCAGCATGCCATTTCTCATTATGGCGGGAATATGAAATTAAATTAAATTTGACTAGTTGGCCGTTAGGCAGCGTTGGTGGTGACTTGTCAGTGTGTGCCGGGAAAAACAATAGGGAGTGTGGCTAGAGGTGCGGAACTGGAAGGATGTGTGTCGGTGGTCTACCAGGAGGTTGGTGGTTCCTATGTGCGTCAAGAAAGCCTAGTTTGTTCACGAGGTAAAATAATCGCCTCGTTTTTGTGAATATGTCCGCTGTCTTTCTTAATTAAAAAATATGGAACTGCTGGTCGATGCCATATATCGTTTACTGCTTGGAGTGCCTTTTTCAACTCCTACTTTAGCCCAGCTGGCGAAGAGATTGTTCCCGATGTATCATTGAATATTGTGACACGTCATGTATCAGGTTGCAGGTGCGAAGAGAAGCAAGCCCAGCCCTTATTTCCCCTTTTTATGGCACCCTGTAAATCATTGTTATAAACAATTTAAAGAAACATGATAGTTTCGTAGCTCAGTCTATTTAATGATCTGAGTGTGAAGAAGGTGTATTATATATGAACTACCTATAAAGTGTAAAACTGGTTAATGGACTATTTTATTAATTATCATTATCTTAGGGAACAATTAAAAAAGAAACATTTTTATGAATGTATATTGCTGTACTTTGTTTGATGTACAAAGTGTTTTAGCAAACTTGCTCGATCTTATTCAGTCAGTTTTATATGGAGTTTGTCTTGGTGTCCCATTTAGTTCAGTTAAAAATATCAGAGGGTAGTTATGTCTGTTCTGATATAATAGTTAAGTCCAAGTCAGTAATACCTCCCCCTTTACTTGATGTATTTAGCATATCACCAAGTGTGTTTCATACTCATTGTGCAGACACAAAGTCAAAATAACGGATCAATGTTAAAATTAATTACTTATTGAGTCAATACTCAAGACAACTATTTCAAGCAGAAAGTGTAGTTTCTGGCAAAATACTACCATATAAGTAGGGAATGGAATATTTTGCTAATTCAACTATCTGCATGTTAGAATCCATTGTCCTGTGTTTACTAAAGCACCATATGTTCGTTCACTGAATGTTGTTGCAGTGAGTAGCAGATAATAGACTAATGGTTGGCGCTTGAGTGTACGCAGGATACTGGATTATAACATGCAGGGCTTGAATTCGTGAATATTTATTTTTCCTACGTATAAGAAACATTACTAATGGTTTTATTTTGTAATACTTAATGCCTAAGTTGTGATTTTAAAAATGTACATTTTACGAAGAAAAACTTATAAGCAAGTACTTGTTTTAAAAAATCCTCTTCTACTGCTTTTTTCTCTATAAATTTCAGGTAGAATACTTGTTGTTTGAAAGAATTATCTTTAAAATTGGACCATTGAGAAGTACGGTACCATAAAACGGTGTGATTAGAAACACTGGGGTGAATAGAAACACAACTTTAAAGCTACATTTTCGGTATTAATTCTGTTTTAAAAATTTTGTTTTTAGGTAGGCAAGTTAAAACACTTAACAAACACTAGTTTCATACAGTTTACAAACATTAGTTTTATAGAAATTATAATTGTTTAAAGCAAAAGGGTCAGTTAGGAATTTATTTCTAATTTTGTTTCGAATCACTCCATTTTACGGTAATATATTTTAACACAGATTACCCATTTAAACTGTGTGTCGTGGCTACTAGCTTAATATGCAGAGCTCTTAAATTGAGACATCATATTTTGGCAGACAATCTGAAAAACATATATTATAGGACCCCTAGGTCTTTCCATCTCAGTCTGGATACTAAACTTTTCAAAAAAGTACACTATGTAATGTTGGATGGGTTAGAACCGGTGATATTAACGTGTGTGATGTTTTGAAAGTATGTCTCTAATCAGCAACCTTCCTATGAAATGTGTTTCATTTTATTACTTTACGCTGTTGAAACGTGTGGCTAAAGTACAAGGGGAGAGTAAATATACTGATCCTCAGAAAAATTAATCGAACTTAAAAATAGAAATATCCTCAAATACATTTGAACTTGGGTCCTCTTCAACTAATAGCTTTAATGAAAGAACTCACAGCAATAACCTTAACAAACATTAGAAATTAAGTGGTCTATCAATCTAACTTGCAATCACTGACTGAGTTTAATAGGAAATCAATATTAAAATTCAGTAAATTAATTCTCAACACACTAATTTTTAAGGAAAGTCTTTTATACAAAAAAATTTTGGAACATAATAAAATTACTGTGAAGAAAAAGCACCTAACACACACATACGCACATGTATGTATGTGTATATATGTATTTATATTCCCAAAAACTTTGTTTTGGGTTATTTTATTTTCAACTAAGAACACAAGAGTGTATATTGCTTTCCTTGAACGGTCTGTTATTTGGACTATGTAGCATGGAGGAACAGCCTTGCATCATCCATAATTATATTCCCCGTCTCAAACTGATTGGCCAAAGTTCTCTTGTATGTATCCCACATATTCTTGTTTCCCAATCACGACACCACGAAGCACTGCGGAATAATGGCCTCTAGACTTGCAGGTGCTTATGCCCTTTGTTTACTTCTCGTGGGCAAGTTGTGAGAAAGCCTCCACAAAAAATTTGCATCTCCCGCCAAAGTTAGCTAGACTGCCATGTACGTGTCTCTCGCGAAACTCGAGAGCTCCGTCCTGGGTGTGCCTTCCCCAGCATTTCGCGGCAAAGTCTCTTTTTTGCTAGTTTTCCCTGGAAGTGGGGCAGGATAACAACCCTCGTCTTCGAGAGAAAAAGGAGGAGAAGGAAGGGGGTTGGGGTAGCAGGTACAGTGAACTACCTTGGCTCTGTAGAAACAAAAATACACTAAGGGTCATTTACCGTTCAACACTGTCTCTGGGCAGTCTGGTCAACGCCTAGCTGCCGACCCCCCACAATGTCCCCTCGTCCATGTCTGTTTTCAGCTGACTCTCTGAGCTCCCAAAAACTTCCCTCTAGTTAAATTTCAGGTATTCAGTTTTATTTCTGCTGGCCAAATACTATTGGGCCAGTTACAAATTTCTTAAGAAACAATATGACAGAAATTATTTCTCAAATAAAATATATTCGCTCATATTTTTTTTTTTTTTGTTTTAAAATTACATTTGTGATACGATGAACACAAAAACCATTGGCAAAGTTTCTCAAATGGCAACATTCATCCAGAAATGTCACATGTAATAAATACATACTGTTTGAAAAAGTTGTCTTTCAAACAAATTCATTATAAAGTAATTAATTCTAACATTGATTCCCCATGTAAACTCTGCAGCTGCAAGTTTGGTAGGTAAAGTTGTGGAATATTTCAGCATCACTTGGCAAACAATGTTACCACAGAATAAATGAGTAGTAACTAAAGCAACAAACCTTGGTTTTTAAATCATACACATTTTCAATTTTGGATTGTCGTAGTGTCTTTGGTTTGTGGATGTGTGGTTATACTGAAATTTTAGTAGGCTCTACGTTATAATCTGTGAGGAAGTTGAAATTTAAGTAACATCACATTTACCATTTACAAATATATAGTTGATATACAAACAAATTACAGTATTTCTTGAAATGTTAGTGATAGTTTAAACCAGGGGCTGCCAACCTTTATTAACCAAAAAATTAATTTAAATAATGCTACAGGCCACCGTAGATAACTTTAACATTGACTTCTTTTCATAGCTCAAAATTTGAACTTAAACCCGTGTGTCAGCACATAAACTTCAACCTGCGCCATACTGCCAGCCCTTGCAAAAAATAAATATGCAATGCCGCCACACAGAGCCAGCCTTTGCGGAAGGTGATGTTGAACTGGCGCTTTGCCCTCAGTTTGTACTGGGGCACTATTTAAACTGTTTGAACCCTATTGATTGGTTCTGCCGTGCTATGGAATGGGACTCATTGTTTGGAAGTGTGCGAGGATGCTTTGTCGCTCGTCGGAACACTTTGGCCATCTTCGGCTCTCTTCGGCTCCCTCCCCTCCCCTTCCCCGTTGCCTAGGCCGGCCGCCTAGCTCTCGAGCTTTGTTGGATCCTGGTCGCTCGGCTGGGCACTGCTTTCCATTTGCGCTCGTCAGGGCCTCGTCGGCTACTCTTCGATAATGTTGGTGAGTTAGTATCTTGATCGGGTTCGTTGAAGTTTGTGCTTGGGCCTTTTGTCACGCGTTTTCTCTGTAAGCGAGTGTTGTATCAGTAGCCGACGGGGTGCCGACGAGTTATTTTCACTATTTAACCTGCATGCGCATTAGCCTTTTTGATTGCTCCTTTTGCTTGTGTGTTTTTCAATGAACTTAATGGCCTTTCAGGCACATTTTATATGGAGTATTTGTTTTTTTGTTAAAAGGAACACCAAATTGTACAAAAGCCTGAATTAAATAAAACCCTGTTGTGTAACTTGAATTTCCGCTTTCGTATTTCTCTTAAATGCTAGTATGTTGTTCCGCTTGGTATTCGAACCTGTTGTTTTGTGTTCCTTGATGGTACAAATTCTGCGCCACTCTGCTCGGGTTTGAATCCCGAGTGGATGCGCTTGGTTGGTTACGCCCCATATGTTTGTCATTCTTGTGAAGGCATTTGTGTTTTTAATTTTGAGGTTAACGTTTTGAAAGTATGGCTCACAATAACGGAAGCAGTATTTTTGTGTATACTATGGGTTATTTGGAACTACGGGAGTATCTGCGCGAATCGGGTGTGGAGTTTGATAATAGTGAGAATGTGACGGCCCTTAGAATTCGTGCTCTGTCATACGTGAATCATTTGCGGCAGGTTGAATATGCCTCCCTGGGTGGTCCGTCCGTTGAGGGTCCTATCACAGCGACACAGACTATGCTTATTTCCTATTTATCCCGCATTCCCGTGCTCAGTGTTATTGAGCCAGAGGGGGTGTTGCGCTTCTTGGTGTCACTCGATCAGACTGCTGGGTTGTTTCCTGGTGTTCCGGCACCCCAGTTTCTTACTTGTTTGTCGGCGCGCATTTCAGGGTATGTGGCAGTTATGTTGGGCGAAGTTGCGCGTGATGAAGGGACGTATGACGCCTTTAAGATGAGGCTGTTAGCTCATGCAGGTTCTTCTACAGTTTGGACGGGTCTTAAGCGACGTTTCGTAGATAGTTTTCAACTATGTGAACAACTGTGCCGGATTTTGTGCAGGATGTTTTAGGGTATGCGCAAGCGATGAACATGTCTCGTTCTGAAGCTAAGCTAGTTGGCACCATACTTGAACATCTTTCGCCCGACGCCCGAAGACATAGGTTCGTGCGTCCTGCTCCGGCTACGTATGACGACTTGCGTTCTTTGGCCTTGGAACTGCAACGGGAGCTAAATGTTGAGACGGAGTTCTATCGAACTGCAGTTCCCCCTTCTGTTGGCCCGTTTAGGCATGAGGATGTGAGTAGGAGTCACTCTCGGCATAGTGTGTCGAATGGGGATACTGGCGCTGGCACAGTGCTTTGGCTGGGTTGTCTGCGCTCAGTGTTGCGCAAAAACGTCGGAAACCTGACGAGCAGTTTTCTTTGTCGCCGCCCCTTTTGGCCTCTGAGCTTCAGGTGCGGTGTAGAAATTGCGCCGAGTTGGGGCATCATGTCGTGTGTTGCACTAAGCCTTGGGTTTCTCGGGAGCAGTTGCTTTGTTTTTATTGTGGAAAACCTGGCCATTTTAGATTTTCTTGTCCGGGAAACTAAATGCCGACTTTCGTGATTGCGCGATGAAAGGGGGGCGTGAGACATTATTTTCAGCGCGGTCTGATTGTTTCGTGTTATTGGTTTGTCATGGCTTGAGGCGTGCCGCTTTGGTTGACACCGGGGCTTCACACTCGTTTGTGCGTAAAGGTTTTTTGCCCGAATTATTGACCCTGCATCCTCATTTGTCGTCACGTGTAGATCGCTCGGCAATCTTGTCAACTTGCGTAACAAATGGCCACATGTTGAGCTGTGAGTGTGCAGTAGATCTGCACGTAAAAATTTATTTGTTCTCTTGGACATATCGATTTTGGGTCATGTCTGATTTGACTGCTGATGTAATTTTGGGGATTGATTTCCTTACCCATGTTCGCGCGTTCGTGGATGTCGATGCCCATTGTCTGCATTTTAAATGTATTCCACAGTATTTCCGCCCCTTAATTTCGCGTGTCAGTCTTTCTCCGACCCCGTTAGGGCGGGTTGCCAAAGTTTAAGATGTTCTTTCTTGGGCCCTTCAGGCCATTTTGACGTGCAGTAAACCCTCGATAACTCGGACAGAATTTAAAAAAAAAAATTAATAATTTTTAATTAATTATTTCTTGTTTAAAATACATAAAAAATCGTTTCTTCTGGATTTAAATTCATCACATATTTTAGAACAGTATTAAACTTTATAACGTAGTCGTCCAGCGCTACTTAGCCTTTAATAATCCAACAGTAAATATCTGGCAAGTTGCTAGCGAGGCGCCCGACGCGCTAGTAAAGATGCAACGCAGCAGGCCGACCTCTCACTTCTTTATCTTTCCTCCCTCTTCGCCCTGCGAGGCAGGCACACACGTGTGTCGTAAACAAACATTCAGCATGGTGCTTGTGAAATGACGGTAACTACGGGTTACAATGACACATAAACGGAAAATTATTTTGTTCTGTTATGTGCAATGAATTCAGAGCTGCATAACTAATTGTTCCGGACATTAAAGAAAAATTAAAAATAATTGCTTTGCATTGTGATGTAGAAAAATTGGTGAGAGGGTTTTACGCCCCTTTAACAACAATGTTTTCAAGAGCCGATGTGGGATGTGAAAGAACAACACAACCCAAGCCGGACATGATGAGTCACGCTCGCTGGTTGATGATGCTCTGTTGATAACTTAACGGCGTCTGGAGAGTTGTAACATTTTAAGTGTGAATCGGATTTGTTTATAAACTACTTCACGGGAAATAATAGCGCACATGTAATGGACCAAAAATGTAAACGTCTTATGCGGGATAATTTTAAACGATTTTCATTGAGTGACGCACGTGAATGGATTAACACGATTTTGTAGTCTTAATTTTTCCATGTTTACTACACACTGACAAAATCTTTCTCTTTATTTTAGCAGAAATGGTCACGTAACGAACGAGTAAATATAGAAAAAAACATGTACATTTGTTATATTCTACACCAAAAAAATGTAGAAGGTAATGTTTTTGAAAACCCCTTATAATGGCCGCATCCCATTTTTTTGGGCCTAAAATTTGGTCATAAATATGCGGCGATTACGCGAGTAAATACGGTAACTCTGTAGAACATGATTAAAATTTTATTGCCTTATAATATGAAAATTTGTGTAAGAATACAGCTGTAAATTATGTGTTCTATAATGCAATTTACATACAT
This sequence comes from Medauroidea extradentata, assembly GCA_003012365.1. NCBI lineage: Eukaryota > Metazoa > Arthropoda > Insecta > Phasmatodea > Phasmatidae > Medauroidea > Medauroidea extradentata. Next base: position 84,171 of record PNEQ01098965.1, on the reverse strand, counting down.
AAAATTAAATTTTAAAATTAGTAGTGTTAAAATGTGTTCACATATTTACAGTGACTCAGAAGGATTGTTAATTACAGTACCGTTTTTATTCGTGTATACGAAGAAAATTATTTTTGTACCTTTGTAACTTTGTAGGAGGGTAGAGTAACTCTCAGGCTAGCAGCTGCCCCTACGCTCAACGCTGTGACATACGGACGTAAGGTATTTTTCAACGTAAACATCTTGTGTGAGATGCGTGTGGTCACGTGCGGTATTTGTATTGCATGAGACTGTACCGGTTGACCTTGACTACTTCCGCTCGCAACCTCCCTAGCTTATATCCAACGATCATTTCTTATCTCTCTTACATGTGCACACACATTGGCTGTCGCCAGCCAGACGAAAATTTTTATGTGATAGAAGGGTGCCTTGGTGCCAGCTTCTAGCACAGAGATAAAAAAAGGTTCAGCCAGAAGTAGCAGCATAAAAAAATAAATAAATATCTGACTGCCCACATTGTTTGACATTCTTTCATAGTCCTCCACATTAGCGTTAATTTTCCCACTGCATGGCGGCCCTCCCGTAATTTGATACGATAGTTACATATTAAACAGTATTTGTTGCAGCCTCTTTTCCTTGTAGAAATGATAGTGTACTAATTTCTTCGCGTTTCTTGTGATTAATGACTGATTACCCCACCTCCCCGGATACCTCTCGATAACACGGACAAATCGTAACTCTGACAGCTTCTTCCCCCTTTTAGTCCGAGTTATCGAGGGTTTGCTGTAATATCAGGATGTCATTACCCCCAAGATTGGGAAGTGTGACGTGCTCCCTTACAGTTTTTCTGTAACCGATGATGTGCCAGTTCGGTTACCTTATTATACTTACAATCCGCATAAGTTGGCTGTTATGCGTAATATTGTGGATAAGTTGTTGAAAGAGGACGTGATCTCCCCATCCACCTCTGACTATGCATCCCCCGCCTTCCTTGTGAAGAAAGGGGGAGGGGCTGGGTACCGTCTTGTCACAGACATGGGTGCTGTGAATCAGAAAATTCATCTAGATCCCTTTCCTGCACCTACGGTTGATGCTGCGTTGCAACATTTAGGTAAAGCGAGTGTTTTCTAGATAATTGACCTGAATTCGAGCTTTCACCAATGCCTTTTGCATCCTGATTGCCACAAATATACCTCATTTTGTACACAATGGGCACAATATGAGTTTAAGCGTATCCCGATGGGTGCTTGTTTTGGGACGCAAGCCTTGTCCCGTGTATTGGATTTTGTATTGTTTGATGTCAAATTTAAGTTCGTTTATAACTATATTGATGACGACATAGTGTACAGTGATACCTTTGAGAAACACCTTGAACATCTTCGTGAGGTGCTGAGTCGTTTGCGCAAGGCTGGTTTAACTGTCAACCCTAGTAAGATGAAATGGGCTGCGTCCGTGAAATTTCTCGGTTATATTGTATCGGGAGGAAAATTGACTATGGACCCTAGTCACGTGAGCCCGATCATTAACTTTCCGCACCCTAAGTCGGTCAAAGGTGTGTCCCGTTTCATAGGGTTGTTAGGGTATTATGCACAGTTTATTCCACTTTTTGCAGAACCTGGTGCCCCTTTAAATGCCTTAAAACGTAAAAATGTCCCTTTTGTTTGGGGTGAGGAACAAGAGCGCAGTTTTGTTGCCCTCAAAGCCGCTTTGGCTGGTGCTCCGGCGCTTGCTTTGGCTGATTTCGATCATAGGTTTGTGTTGCATGTTGACGTGTCAAGTGTTGCATTAGGTGCCGCTCTCGGGCAGTGGTGCGACGGTAAGGTTTCACCAGTGGCCTTTGCCAGCCGTACCCTGACCGAGGCGGAACGTTGCTTGAGTGCTTTTGAGAAGGAAGCTTTGGCTTGTGTGTGGGGCATGGGGAAGTTTGAGTCCTTCCTAAGCGCTGCCGAATTCGATCTGTGCACGGGAAATCAAGCGGTGTCCTGCCAATGATTTTGGGAAGCTCGGTCGCTGGGGGTTTCGTTTATTGATATTCAAGTTCGTAATTAAACACGTCTCTGGGGCTAGTAATGTGGTGGCCGACGCGCTTTCCCACGTGTACTGCCCCGAAGACTATGAGTGTGACCTTGAGGACCTTTCCGCTCGTTGTAGCGCCATCACCACTAATTCTTCCTTTTATCAACGACTGCAAGATGCCCAAGCCAGCGATCCTGAGTGCTGTGATATTGTGACGCGAGTGGCCCAAGGTAAAGAACTTCCCTACCGAATGATCGACGGCCTGGTGCATTATGTTGGGCGCCGTAACAAGTTGAAGAAATTGTTTGTACCATCTGCTTGTAGAGCAGAGTTGTTGAATTATTTTGACGCCTTTCCTTTCGGAGGACATTTGGGACGTGCGGGGACTTTGTCAAAGTTGAGTTCGCTCTTCTTTTGGCCCGGTGTTTATCGGGATGTGCGAGGTTTTTTCCGTCGTTGTGTGCTGTGTCAATGGGCGAAAGCTCCGAGTAATACTAAAATTGGTTTGTACACGGTGGATCAGGCGGAGTGTGCTTGGGAAACCATGCACTGCGATGTTTTTGACCCTCTGACTCGGTCCTTGAAGGGAAATATGTATGTGTTAATTTTCATTGACACCTTTTCTAAATTTGTGTTTCTCATTGCAGTGTGTAATGTAAAAAGTGCTACTATTGTGCGGTCTTTGACAGAGCGTGTGTGGTCTTCCTTCGGACCTCCCGTTAATCTGGTGATGGACAATGCTTCTTATTTTTGTTCATCTGTTTTTAAGGACATGCGCCCAACCACTACACCTCCAGTCCTTATTACCCATGTGGTAATATTGTTGAGAGGTTCAACAGTAACCTTAAGGTAACTTTATCAGCTTTGTACCATTCTCAGCAGCGCAATTGGGATGTGGGCTTGGACCTCGTTAACATTGGCTTTAATTCTGCCACCCATGGAGCCACGAAGAATACTCCGGTTAAGGTTCTACTCGGAAGAGATTTACTGCATCCTTTACTGAACGTGTGGGGAATTCCTTCTCCATCGTCACCCTTATCGGATGCACAACGAGAACTTCTGAGTCACGAGACCTTGGGGAACCTTAACGAAGCACGCGGTAAGATCCAGGCTCGGGTCAATACCCAGCGAGTAGCTGGAAATTATCAGGTGGGTCAAAAGGTCTTTTGCCGTTCCTTTATTTTGCCGTCCCGAGCAAAGGACGTTTCCAGTAAGTTAATACTTCCTTACTCTGGGCCATTTTAGATAGTTAAGATGATGGGCCCTAACACTGTTTTACTGCAGGACCCTGTTTTGGGGCGAATATATCGGAAAGCGCATGTGTCTCACTTAAAATTGACAACTGATGATGAGTGATTTTTTGTTGCAGAGAGGCACCCTTTGTAATCATGAGACCCAGGTGAAGACCCAGTTGTTTGTTTGTGTTTTCGTGTTGTGGTTTGTGTTAATGTTTTGGGATTTATGTTTGTGTGTGTGTGGCGCCGGTTAGTGGTGTTTTGTGGTTTCATGTTTTGTGATTGTCTTTCCCGTTTGTGTTTGTTTTCCTTTATTGTTCCTGCAGGATCATGTAATTGGTTGTGATGACTGACTCAACTTTGACGCTTACTTTCGTTTGCAAACGAACTTATCTTGCCAGCGTCATTTGTTTGCGCACTTGGTCCTGTTTCTCTGGTCCTTTGAATTGTTGTGGTGATGTGCCACGATTTGTTACGCTTATGCTGCACTGTGATTTGGATAAACCTGCGTCCTGGTGACAATGGTTTATGATGGTTACCCTTACTTTGTATTTAATAAGTTTGTGCCATAGAAATGAAATACACTGATATTGTAGTTTTGAAATAAGTTGTGCCATAATAATGAACCACACTGATATTATCATATTCATTGAAATTGGTTGTACTGTCATATTTTATTTTATATTGTTGATTTTAAGCCTAGTTATGATGTGGTGTAACGAATAGTCAGTTCATACGCTGTTGGTTGTGATGGCATATTGTCAATTATTGTTGTTTGACTTAAATTATGTTTGATTAATCTTGCCCGGGCAGGATATAATATAGTGGTGAATTCTAATGGAACTGCATTTGTCTTGTGTGGAGTTATGCACTTTACTTACAGTTTTATATAAAGATATAACTCCTTGAATGTTTATACATTATTTTTTATCTTGTGTTTTTAAGGTGTAACGTGTGATTTATAAGTTATGGGTTCTTTATTATTGATGTACTAACTTTCCAGCAGGCCTTCGTGTTTTCCGGTTTATGTTCTTTCTTCTTTTTCTAATTTCCGTTTCTGTATTTCATGTGCCCCTGATGCACTGGCTCGAGAGCCACCCTTTCCTCTTCCCCCGCTTTCCTGGTTGCTGGTTGGAGCCCAGCGCCCTTCATCTGGCGGCCTTCTGTCTCCCTTCGTCTGCACGCTCCAGAGTCCATGTCTTCATGCTTGGCTCAGCCACCTGAAGTGTTTCTCCAAAAAGGACTTGGATTCTCTCGACCATCTAACAGCAAGTTTGTGTGCCGTACTTGTAGTATTGCAGGGGGGTTGAACTGGTGCTTTGCCCTCAGTTTGTACTGGGGCACTTTTTAAACTGTTTGAACCCTATTGATTGGTTCTGCCGTGTTATGGAATGGGACTCAGTGTTTGGAAGCGTGCGAGGATGCTTCGTCGCTCGTTGGAACACTTCCGCTCTCTCCCCTCCCCTGCCTAGGCCGGCCGCCTAGCTCTCGAGCTTTGTTGGATCCTGGTCGCTCGGCTGGGCACTGCTTTCCATTTGCGCTCGTCGGGGCCTTGTCGGCTGCTCTTCGATAATGTTGGTGAGTTAGTATCTTGATCGGGTTCGTTGAAGTTTGTGCTTGGGCCTTTTGCCGCGCCTTTTCTCTGTAAGTGTAGATATGTATCGGGAGCCGACGGGGCGCCGACGAGTTATTTTCACTATTTAACCTGCATGCGTATTAGTCTTTTTGATTGCTCCTTTTGCTTGTGTTTTTTCAATGAACTTAATGGCCCTTCAGGTACATTTTATATGGAGTATTTGTTTTTTTGTTAAAAGGAACACCAAAATTGTACAAAAGCCTGAATTAAATAAAACCCTGTTGTGTAACTTGAATTTCCGCTATTGCATTTCTCTTAAATGCTAGTATGTTGTTCCACTCTGTATTCAAACCCGTTGTTTTGTGTAACCTGATGGTACAACATAGCCACATATTCTCAACTGTTCATTATCCTCTTAAGGTTCCAACCCTGTCTTCATAGTACTTAGAAGAGGTACATTGCCAATTATGAAATTATTTTTTTCAGTGGTAAATGATTAAAAAATATATAAGGGAAATTCCTTAGCTCCAGGCGGGCCATTCAAATGCAGTTGCAGGCCAGTGTTTGGCCCACGGGCATAGGGTCGGCCACTCCTGGTTCAAACCAACGTTTTACATTACACCCTGCTCTGTTTACTTTCATGTCCTCCCAGAGAGCTGATACAATAACAATGATAAAAAAATTCCCTTCTTACAGTTAATTATTCTCTGATATTGAGCTTCAAATCGTCATGTTTACCACGTCTAAATATTTAAATAAAATACAAATTAATTACAATGTCTCAAGCACTATAGATGGCTACATAAACCAATGAATCCTCGAAGTACTGTTTACATTCCTGTACGCCTCGAAGCTGGTACGACAACAACTAAGAAAATTATTCCCTAAGTCGCTTGTGATAGTATTATTTATTCAGTGATGCTTGCGCGTTTCAAGAAGGAGGGAATGCAACTATGCCCCACACAAGAAGCTAGTTCATAGCTGGAGGATAGACAGTACGAAGAAACTACGAGCACGGACAGACAAGCTCTTAGCTAGAGTCAACCCCAGCTCATAGCAGACAGCTATAGTTCTTAAAATGTATGCAGGTATTACACTACATGTACAACACAAAGTCGCAACTTAAAGTAACTTACAAACTGCTTAAGCACTAACATGAATATTTCCAAAGTGATATACGAATTATACAAATACTTAGATTTATAGGACCAATTAATAATTACAATCAACTAATACAATATCTTTCTGAAACTAAGCAAATAAATAAGCAGGATGTTAACGTACATATCTCATATAAAAATTAACATCATTCCCACACCAGGACAAGATATTGCTTGTACTATAGACATGAGCTATTTCTCAAAACTAAAACAAATTCACACAAAATGTCTGGTTTGAGAAAAGGAACATTTTCAACATGCGCACTCTGCAACTTTCATGCATTACTTTAAAACACAAAGAAACATACTGAGGTAAGAAAAGTTTTGAGTAAGATGTTTACGTGACCTGAACTTACATTTTGCCCCTACACACAAGAGCAGTAACATGTGTAACTATTTTCAATCTACAAATACAGCTTAAAAATTTGTATGTACATGTGTATGACATTTTTTTCCCTGGTTAACACTAGTACAAAATAATTTTGGATTCATTTTAGTTACATCGGCTGCAGTGTACACTTTTTTTCTTTGAAGAAAGCCAAGATGGAAAAATTATTTTAATTACAAAGACTTACAAAGCTGTCATAGTAGAACGACCCAACAGACTTCATATCCATCTGAAACAGGAAAATAACTGGGTAAGAGTGACTGGTTGTAAACACACATGCCAACTGAACTAGTATACTTCCTACTTGTCTCTGCGACTGTTCAAAATAATTTTTTTCTGTGGACATGACGAATAGCATAACTTTTTAAATTCTTTCTGCACTATTATGTAATATGTGCACAACAAAGAATACAGACTATATTTTGAATGAAAGACTAATAAACAACAGTCGTCCATTTAAAAAAAAATTAAAAAGATTAGCTCTCTATAATATTACTATCAATATCTAACAAATATCTGGTCCAACCTTATACAGCAGTGAATTTTAATAGGAATGGGACAATGTGTGATATATTGCACAAAATTCTTTATAAAGTGACAGTTTTGAAAATCTTACTCAACCTATTTGAAAGCCTCTTCAGCAACAATTAATTCATAATGTAACAAAAGTAACATCAATGGTAAAGAGGGCTGCACTTCGTTAATTTATAAGCCCTCTGTGTTTACTAAATGTCTGCTGTTGGTGATGAATTGGATTTGTAAGAGTTCTTCTATCATCCTGTACTGCAAAGGCAGGGTCATTCGTATGCTTATTTTCCTCTCGTCACGTGCCTTCAACATTCAACCTCCACCCGGAATCCACCCTGCGTGCCGAGGTGCAACCGCGCACATCATGCACTCGCGATACCTCCTACGCACGCAAGGGTAGCTCGGCAAGCTGCTACAAGCCTAAACAGTTACTACTGCAGAATCTAACCACTAAAATAATTTACACATGTAGCTTAAATGCAGAGGCATTTTAAATAAGGAATTATATTTACTTTTCTCAGGATTAAGTTTACATTTGGTTTAAGTTTCCTAGCATTTTAATTTTTGCAGATTGTTACCGAGGTGGAAAATACCAGACTAGACTAACAAATTGTGAAAATTATCTGTTCTGTGAATGGTCGAGTAAACACTGGACTAATTTCTTCGATGGTTAAGACACGGCTTTCTATGTACACTCAAGGATATAGTCAAACGACATCCATGCACTGTTATTCGACATTTAATGCTAAAGGACGGAGAGCGTAAGGGATGCCCCAGAGGATTTGCCTGAGCAGGGACTGAAAGACCTCTTGGAGTAGCGACTAGCGACCACCCTCGCGCAAGACAAACCCTCTGGGTGGGCGGGCGGGGGAGGAGAGGTAAGAGACGTAGCCAACTGCGTACTTGAAGGGAGTGTTATGATGGTGTGGTGGTACACCGTGCAGAAGTGCAGGACTCTCGTCATCGTATGTACACAGCCAATAGTGGCCAGCAGAAACTCTACTGTGCAGCCAAGCAGATTCATGTATTTGCTTAAAACAAATAATAAAAACAGTCAGTAAGAAGGCGTCAAACAAATTCAAATCCATCACCAGAGGCGTAAGTCCCAACATTCTCTGCGGTGTTAAACAATATGTGACTATTGAAAGCACGGCATGCATATTTATTCACACGTTTATCACACAAATGTCACTATATATCGTAAAAAAAAATAAAGTTACTTTTTTAAAATCTGAAGTGATACTCGAAAGCTGTGATAAAAACTGCCAGAAGGGTATTTAGGACTGGGTTGAAAATACACAAGTTGCTAGAATGTTGCGGCAAAGGTCTGCCCGTCCCGCAGACTGGAGCGTTTTGTTACACTTGAAGCTAACGGCGTGCCGGTCATGCCAAACAAAAGCGGGTGGTACAGACTGTTTCAACTACGTATTTCTAGCAGACGCGTGGGAGGCGTGGCAAGCCCCTGAACAACATGCTAGCAACCAATCCCACTACTACTACAGCCTAACCATTTTCAATAAAAATAAAGCTCTGTTGTAACTTTACTGTGCAAAGTACATAATTAAAGGGAGCGTACAGCACGATCACATGACACTCAAGCATATATAAATCAAACTACAGCAACTATAGAGCAGTTCACAGAAAGGTCCGGGGTTATAGAGTGTTAAAGCGCGAATGGATGGAGTTACTGCGAGCTCATTTCACATTGATCGGCAGTATCTAAGCCCATCTCCAGCTGCCGTCTCTCACGCAGTCATACTCAATATCAACGGTCATCCGGTCGCCATGGTCAGACACAACGTCCACGTTCGACTACCAAAACACAGCTCTGGTGAGCAACTTAGCGACCACACGAGTACATGTTAACAACAGTGGCTACAAAAATTCAAGAATTTATGTTCCTCCAAAATACTGTTAAACTTGTAGACATTTTTTGTGATTTATTTTATCATTAATAAAAAAAATTTGAGTGCATATTTTATGCACAATGACCCATCAAATTAAAAAACTGTACTGCTTTTACAACTGCATGAATAATGAAAACTTATTCTCACACAGAAATAAGTAAATCCACATAGAAATAAGGTGCCAACAGCTATATTGAGGTGTGTAAAATTACACAAGGGGCTGTTCTTAATACTGTTATGAATTATAAAAAAAAATAAAGAAAATTTAGCATACCGGTATTATTTCATTGTAGCTGCCTCTCAATTTTTGTAAAAATTTTGCAAATCATACCTTAAAGTTTCATAAGGCAAGACCTTCAGATTTGCCTCTACTAAATTTTCAGTAAACTGTTTTGGGTGTTAATTTGTATCACAAAAACAGTAACAGTTTGAGTTGGATTATTTTGTAAACACTAAGCAACCGAAACAATATTTACAAGAGGAATTAGTAAGTGCACATGATGTCTACAAGTTAAATACAATTTGGTAGAAATATAAAGTAAGGAATATTTCTGTAGCCAATGTCCTTCAGCAAGAACTGCATGCACACACAGAGAAAGAGAGTTTTTAAATATGTAAGGTGACATCTAGAATACTATGTGGGTACAGAATCATTGTTTGTGCAGTCAAGTCAAGAGAAGCAAGAAGGAAATTATGCGGGCGACACTTAACAAGTGCGCTTAGCATCTCACCACTCCTACGCACAACCTACAAGATGTTTCCATTCTTGTGTTGTACGTACCATGCTAATTACGACTGTAATAATGGGACTTTATTACAAGCAATGAAAGCCAGCATATTAAACTACAGACATATGGATTCACTTTTGTCTTGCAACTTTAGAAAACTGTACATGCAAGCCTACGAAAAGTAATTTTCACTCATTTTCAGGGTTTTTTATATATATACCTAGAGCTGGTTTCACTAACCTCTGTTAAGCATGTAACACTTGTTAAAAGAGATTTAACAGACAATTTAACATGTGACATTTTCTGTTAATCCTCTTTGACAAACGTTAAATGCTTAACAGACGTTAGTGAAACCACGTCTTAAAATGATAAGAGTAAAGCCAAATGGACAAAGAAAATTTATTCGTAGTATTTATTCACTGTGATACCAAGTACAAATAACGAATTAATGAAACATTTTCGATCTACTAACATGTAAAAGATCTGTTAAAAAAAATTACTCCCAAGTTGAAGTTTCGTATCAACACTACGGCAGAGGGCAAAATGTACGGTCTAATATTTTTTTAACATTCATAGTAAAGTAATCACCCTTTGATCCCAACTAGCAGACAAAAAAAAGTGTTTTATTATGTCCCTATAAATTATTAAGAGTGCATGGTAGATAAATAAACGCTGAAAACATCAATTGATTTCTATGCTTTTTTCGGAGCCAATATGGAAAAAATTCTCTATGACAATCCTCGATAATGGTATCTGCCAACTTTACGAGTAAATATTTATTCAGAATTACTAATTCATTATGCGTGATCTCTTGCGCAGTAGTTAAATGCACGAGGTTCCGGCGTTAGAGATTGTGCGTCAGAAGTTCGTTACACTGGAAACAATTTTGTTTAAAATGTTGGCTAAAATGATTGTCTAGGATTCCTATTGTTTAAATTTCGCAAATTGGCTTCAAGAAACCTACAGTTATATATTATTGTACCAACGCCCTCTTATGGGCGCGGTCTACTGCAATTTTCACCATCATTATTTTATTTTTTATTTGTACCAGATATTTTTTTTTTCTTATTTTAGACACACAATGTGACTAAATTTGGCTCTTATGAAATCTGTTTATCTCTGATAGTTTTCGCGTAATGGCTTGTTAAAGACATATTTTGCATGTTTCCGTTTTAACGACTTCACTAAAACCAACTGATATACCAAACTAAAAAAAATCACAGTGGATAAAGACATTGCAGGCTATAGTGACATGCTCATAAAATTAAAGAATAAAAATTATTTGTATTTTAAAAAAATTATTGAATTTTTAAAATTTTTATTTTCAGTTTCAGCATTTTTTTTAAATTCAAATAATTTTATTTATTAATTTTATGAGCATGACATTGTAGCCTCCAATGTCTTTATCCACTATGATTTTTTTAAGTTTGGTGTATCAGTTTGTTTTAGTGTAGTCGTTAAAACAGAAACATGCAAAATATGACTTTAACAAGCCATTACGCGAAAACTATAAGAGATAAAAAAATGTCATAAGAGCCAAATTTAGTTACATTTTGTGTCTAAAATAATAAAAAAATATCTGGTTCAAAAAAAATATATAAAAAAATTGTGATGAAAATTGCGGTAGTTGCGCCCTTAATGTTCTTGAATAGGTATACTCTGAGGATATCAGTTACTTAAAAATATTTGCACTAAAAAGTGGAAAAATTACACAACTTGTTGAAATTAAAACAAAAAGTGCCTTAAAAAGTTCTCGCTTAACAATAAGCAGCCTAGAGTGATACAACTCTGCAAAACGCTACATGCTGAAGGGCAATATACAGTTGAACTGGGCGTCATCACAGTGTGTTGACATACCAATCATAAAACATGCTGAGTAGTAGCTGTGAATACAGTTGAAATTACGCAACACAGTATCATAAGACTTCAAATGCATTACAATTACAGTTGGTAGTTTTCAAAAGTCTATTACTCACTTAATATTTAGCCACAGCTAATGAAAATTCACGCCACTGACAAGTTGAAGCAAATTATATCTTCAATGCCTCATATTGTCGTGCATGTTGATTTTGTTTAGTAATACCTAATAATTCATAATACAGTATAAGAAACATACATTTTAAAGGTAGTTATGTTTTATAATTACATTTCCAGAATCTGCTTTCCGTAAAAAGTAACAGGTGCAACAAACACTAAGTAAGTCAACATTTTGACGTAGGTATATTACCAATATAAACTGATGAAATTTATTTTTAAAGACACAATATTTTCCTTTCATTTCACTGTCTTTTAACACCTGTAGACACTACAGTTTTACATTTAGATTTAGAACAAGATCGACAGTAGGCAAGGCATTTCTGTTCCAGCGACGCAGCAGGAAAGATGTTAACAATTTATTTATATTCATAATTTGCTCGACTCATCACAGCCTAGTTATATGTTAACAGTTCAACTGTCATGGCTGTACTGCAGTGCAAGATAAGTAAAATTTTTGTTATAAACACGTGTCACATTTTTGTCCTCAGAATTTCCAGGAAGTGCGGAATTAAATAAGAGTATAATGGTAGTTAAGCCGAGTCTTATAGGCATTGCCTACCTTGAACGGCTAGAGGCGTTACAGGTTCAGAAGCGACTGAGTTATAAGGGCGACCTTGAAGCGCTTATCAAATGACACATCGAAACGAGCTAAGTGCTGAGCTAGCGTGCAATGTTTCCACCGATTCATTTGTGTAATGGGACTCTTTATGGCCATAATCTTTCATTATTTCAAACAACTGCAAATAACTTTAATATTTTTTAACCAAATGCTTTGAAAAAAATTGACTGTGTACAGCCATACGATACACAATTTTGCCAGAGAATTAAAACAAAAAAAATGTTCCGTTTGCTAGCAAAAAATTATTTTGCTTCATTTTGGCTTATTTTGACAGTAAAATATGTGCTATTTCAGGGGCAAGAATCTAAAAATCAGTTTTTCAGTTAAAGAAAGATTTTGACAGAAACATATGTACATAATATAAATATCTAAAATCTTTGTAAATTAAATTACTGATATTTACTTGCACACAAGCATAACAATTACTGTGGCAGATAAGCTTTAAGAAGGTTTCCTTGCATGGCGTTGTTTCTTAATCAATAATAATGTATATATGCCATTTATTTTGGAAAATGTTGAGACTGGTGTCTTTAACAAGGACATTCTATACTTGTCCCAAGTGTGTTGTCTTTTTATACATTTTGAATAATGGGAACATGTTGAATAGTTTCGTAAAATAAATGTATTTCTCCGCACATTACAATGCATCCAAGTGCACAGTAGGTGGTGCCCTTAAAAAACTTATGGCCTAGAACTGGAGGATAGTTAAACCACATTGATACATTACATCGACTCTAGGCTTACACCGCTTAAGACAAAGTGTGATTGTGTTAGCGAACAATGCACGTGAAATGGTGCTGATAAAATGTAAACACTAAACACAGTCCAAACAAGAGTGGAGTGAAACTATGCCCTGAACTGTACTAAAAATATTAAATAAGAAAAATAAACTAAATAATAAGTATTTCTAAAGATAATGCATGATAACTACATTTTAATTTTAATGTTAGTTATGATTAATACAATATTTTTTGGCTAGTTTAAATTACATATGTGTTCAAACCCTGAGCTGCTTCAGGCGGGTTCTATGACACGGAAGAGTAAGAAAGTCGATGCGCAACATGCAAACGAAACAAGCACACGGAGCAAAACAAATTTTCTATTTTACAACACATGAAAATGAATGCAAAAATGCACTGACTTGCAACCTATGAAATTAAAACATATTTTAGTATAGCCATGCCATATAGGTCTTATATATGAAAATGTAAATATTAACAGCCACAATTTTTTTTTTACAAAATTCAGTAAATATTTAAAAATAACAATATGTTTTGTATAATGAATTTTTAAGGTCTAGCTTTACACAAAGTGTTTCCATTGCCTTTCTGTCACAAATAATAATTGTAAATACAGAATATGAAGGCAATTTTAATGGTTAACCGCGAAAACTGAATATGTACAAATGTTGTAAACAATAATGGTGGTGAAAGGTGAAATCCTCTATTGCTATTGGCTACACGGATGCACTAAAATGCATGAGTTCAGGGTTGACCAGCTCTTTACATTTTGCATCAAATGCGTTCCATTGTAGAACACTTCGGAGTGTCTTATGTTTCTGCATCTGTGATACGTTTCCGCTTCCGTGTCACTGTAGAGCAGACCTTAACGTGGCTAACCCAGCTTCCTAACACCAGGTGACTGAATAAACGTGGTCACATGACTCAGTCGACAGAGTTAACTTTTTACATAAACAAATACGTATTCAGAGGTTCGCGACCCACTGTAAGCACCAATCTACTAAGTCTATCTAGATTATGGAAAAAGTTAAACTCAAATGATCCCAGAGTGGTAAAATACCAAACCTGCCTCACACACATATACATACTTAGTACAAATGTAATAAAAATTAAAAACTAACAAAACTCAATTATTTCAGTGGTTAGTATCCTATATGAAAATTTATACTTGGACCACACACGAGATTGGCCAGATCCAACATCAGAACTGGTCAGACATGTACGTATACATATCTAGCCTAGACATTGTGTCGCAAAATGTTTCCTTTATTCTGGGTCTTATATGTGTCAAAATATTCTTTGTCGACATTTCCTTCAGGCTGTTAAAACTTATGTAAACATCAGTTTTTCAGAAATTTAATTCAAGTACTTTTTCTGCAATGTTGCAAATTATGAATACTCATTTTTCTTATACAATTTAAATTGTACTTTTTTTGCAGTGTTTATAGTTTTGGTTGGAATTATTAACAAACTCTGCATATTGTACAGTTGGGTGCAATGTTCTACAGGCAGACACACTATTTCTACCTTAAGGCAGCTGCCTACCTCACACTTCAAATGCGTTGCAGTGTGTTCATAAACTGTTTTTTTTTTCTACGAACGGCTAGGGGTTCAGAAGCGACTGAGTTATAAGGGTGACCTTGAAGCGCTTATCAAATGACACATCGAAACGAGCTAAGTGCTGAGCTAGCGTGCAATGTTTCCACCGATTCATTTGTGTAATGGGACTCTTTATGACCATAATCTTTAATTTATTCCAAACAGTTACAAATAACTTTAATATTTTTTAACCAAATGCTTTGAAAAAAATTGAGACTGTGTACAGCCATACGGTACACAATTTTGCCAGAGGATTTTATAGTTTACTGATAGCACAGACAGTTCGCGAGCGTTGTCTGAACACACAAGATTTTTCCTTCTTCACTGACAATCATATTTTCTGTTTTGAAAGTCCTACTTTGTTATCATCTGGAAACTCTTTTCTTTTCATTGGCATATAAACTTCAGGTAAGTTTACTTCAGTCGAGGTGCAGGTAGGTGACCCCCGCAACTATAACAATGAATGCGGGCAGCAAGCTTGATAACAGAAATATGTACTTAGCACACCCCAATGTCTTGACATGACTGTGAGGTCGTCAGAGAACGAACCAATGACTCGGACAGACAGGAAAGGGAAAAAGAATAGGTCATGACATGTATTAAGGAATCATCAGTGAATTCTGAAAACTGTGAACTACAGAAACAAAGACTTCCAAACTGGGAATCAAACACTCAACCTCCTAAACGCAAGTCCAGTTTGTCATTGCTATGCCCCCTCAATCTTACTACCAGCTTTCTTAAATGTACATACTTACACACAAACACTGTTGAATAATTTTTTTTATGAATGTGCAATATTTATTAAATTTGTAGTAACTCAATACCAACTAGCAAAATTGAATTTAAAAATGTTTCCATTGGCAGCTACAAATTCCTTGAATTCATTGCAACATGTAGACATAAATTACATTTTCTCTCAAAATGTTTTTCCTAACTAGTTTTAAAAAGCTACGTGGCTGATATTGTCACTCTGTAATTTTTTTCATAACAAACAAAAACTGATTTTTCAGCTCTCAGTACTGAGAGGATAAATGTACCAGTAGTAAGTTCCACGAGACAAACCATATCTGCCGCTTGATTTTGTGTAGTCTTGTTTTCTCCGTTGGCCAGCTACATCAACAGAAATCTAAAGTGACTTTGCCATACTGCCTTAACAAAAAAAGCACAACGCCAGTATCAAATGATGGTGCAGCTGACAATAGCCTGTAATCAACACTCAGTGGTGTAATAACCATGATTTGGATCTGGCGAAGACTTAGTCCTCATATGCTGCAATGATGCCCATGTTAGTGCTATTTAGTTGAAAAATTAATAAAAAACCTGAAGTACAGAACTTGTATAAAATTTGCCTTCCAAAAAGTATACATACAGCCATTAACCTAAATTTCTGAAATGACAAGTTCTACAATATTAGCAAATTTGATGTGCCACTTCTTTTCTTTTTTGGTAGTTGTGTAAAACAGAAGAAAAACATGTAAATTTGTAAAACACTGTAATTTTAATGAACAACTAACCAAGAACATGAAAAATTATTCTCTTATTAAAATAATATAGGTCTATTAAAAAAAAATACAATTAAAATAAAAAAAAAGTTCTCAACACGAACATATTTTTAACTGCTGGAACATCAACTAAACCGACTTATTCTAATTTATTCTGCTTGTCGAGCTGAGCACACCAAATGCTTCATTACATACTACGGCCAACCAGAAGCTGCAGTGGAGTCCGAGTTGTTGTGAATCACAGTATCAATTGCAGCTTTGTCAGGTGAGGACATTTCTTTGAGCTGCTTCTCTATCAGGCCTATGTGACAACCATTATGTTTTTTTTTTTTTTAATTTAATAGTTCATACAGTAAATAGTAACAGAGAGAAAAAAGACAGTGAAAGTTGAAAGGGTGGAACTTCGCCAGATAGATTGCTTTAAGTATCTAGGTAGCGTGTTGGAAAGTGAAGAAGGAAACACGGAGCAAATAGTAAGAAGAGAATGGCAAGGTGATGCTTTATAGATTTATAAATGTGTGACTGATCTAATAAGAAAAAGGAAACTGTCACTGAAGGGCAAGAAAGTATTAGACAGAGCATTCTTTGTGCCCATTGTAACATATGGAGCAGGAACATGAGTTTCGGACAGAAGAACAGAAAGAAAAATAGAGGCATGACGTTTGTTAGAAGTATGATGGCTGCCACCAGAAGATACAAGTTGAGGAATGAAGTGGCACGAGAAAGAGTTCAGGTTCAGAGAATCCCAAAGATTATAGAGGAAGCAGGAATGAGATCACGTGGACAAGTTAACAGAATGATCAGTGAGAGGTTTCTGAGGAAAATATTGATAAAAAAGCACAGTGGAAGAAGACAGGAGGGAAAATAAAGGAAGAGATGAGAGGAACAGGTGAAGGAGGTAGTGATAAAGAGGAGCTGACCGAGAGATAGTGGTAGAGGAAAAGTGGTGAGAGGACAGAGGACAATGGAGATGTTCTACCAGGCTGACTCTGTCACATGCTGGAAGCAGCAATTTTGACATTTCTTTTCTGAGGAAGATGCGTGGCAGCACCAGTGTGTTGATATTTTTACCATCCTGACCTGGGATAAAATGGTCTCTGCAATGTTCTATACAGACACTCTTCTCAGAAGAGAAATGTCAAAAAATATGGCAAACTTGTACTACCCAGATTATAATCTCAATATCTTCAATATAGTACAATAAACACTTGTTTAGCCATTTGCACATAAAACATGGCACCTAACTGAAAATTAAATTTGTAATAAAAAAAACCAACACTGAACAGTTAGTTTTCTACGTTCAGTAAATAAATCCTCTATATAAGAACACTGTAGGTAACCTAAATTTAATTATATTAAAGCACCTATTTAACAACACTACAACTTTGATTTTGAGACGCTGCCCATCATACTCTTCAAATGTGTTGTAATGTGCAAGGAAATAAATACTTTTTTTACAAAACTATTTCACATGTGTCCCTTGTGCCAATGTGTTATAAAACACTGTTTTGAAACTCTACAAAATAGCAAATTTCTACATTTTCAGATTGTCATACTTCAAAATGTACTGACTGTATCTTGTATGTGAAACTCAGATAGAAATGTGCACTGAACTTTACTATACTTTCCACCAATATAATTGTAATATGGTCCCCTCTTATTTAAAGTCTCATAGTAAACAACATGGATCTGCGCGTTAGTTCAGCGCTTGGCTCGTTGTGGCAATGTAGCATTTGATGCACACTTCAAGGTCATCCTTACTGCTCCAATCACTTCTGAGCCTTTAACACGCAAGTAGGTGGCACTCTTAATAGTGGTTCATAAATTGAAGCTACTTTGCACCTACAGGAGTAACTTTACACCACTCACAATATTTCTTTCGTCCTCACTTGGTGAGCAAAAATCGAGCTGTGGCAAAGTGGTCGAGGCTAGGTGTCTAATTACATGAAGTGTCCTCAGTCACGGATCCACCAATGAGTTTCAGCAGGTAAAAGGAGAAGGACAAGCAAACAACCTGATCAAGTAGCCTTTAGATAATTTGCATGTACATTCTAACCCAGGCGCTCACTTTTCTTAGTGAATGTACTTCATACGTTGCTGAGTAAAAATGTATATAAGTTAAACATGTTAACTCTTTCACTGTGACATTAGACTAAATAGTGGAATATACAAAATACTGTATTGCTAAACTGCAACATGAGTGTTTAGTCAAACACCGAATTAAATGAGTCTGTAAACACTAGGTACATGGTTTTCTCGCTTGAAATTAACTAAGAATAAACTATTTACAAAAAACTGATTTTAAAAAATTGTTTACACTATATTGACATAGTTAAAATTTTTCATCCCACAGTGAAAGAGTTAAATATAATTTCTGTGACATAAAGGTCTCTTGTGTTCCATTTATATTTTTATATGTTTTTGGAAGGAGGGTAACCACCCCCATCACCTCCTCCCTATGGGTCCATCTCCAAGTTTGCTACATTCGTACAAAAACAGGCAACAACACCATCATTTTGTATGGTGTAAAGTTACCCCTGAAGTGCAAAGAGTACTCAAACCACACTTTTACCTGCTGGAGAAAATAAGACATGTAAATCATACGGGTGACACTGCTGCAGGAGACAAAACTAACATTACCTTAATACGCACAGCAGTAAACTGATGCATAGTGTTTTTGTTGTGGCATTTTTAGATTTAACCTAAAGAGGAGACATTATAATTTTTTATTTAGGGGAAAGTAGGATGTAAAGTCAAACAAATATATCTATGTTTTTGTTTTATAAATCAGATTGGCATTTTTTAAATAAAGCAGTCTAAAACTGCAATGTAAGCAGTTTTGAGGCCCCCATAAAACATATTTCTAATGGGTGGATCATATGCACAGTTTGATGAGTGTTTTCTTTTAATAGATAAAGATATCATGGATAAGTACAGCAGAGAAAGTAAAGAGCAAACAGGTTGCAACTGGGGAATTCTGAACGGAAAGAAAAATTTGAATTGCTAAGCTATTTTACTTCTGCACTAAAGCACTAAAATAAGTTTGCTATGAATCCCTTAATAAAATAACTGTGAGAATAAAATCATGTATAATTGTCCAATTGAATGTCAGTTTGACGTTGTACCTCCTGGCCCATCTAGCCCAAACCAAACACACGTCTGCCCGGGTAGCAGCACTCGTCCCTACGGGGCTCAACTTGCTGAACACTGAATGTAACAGCCAGTGTAGTTACGGCTCTTCCTGGTGCGTCACCTTACCCCCCTCCCTTTTGCTTGCCGAGCTCCGGGAACATATTTTATAAATTATTTTTACATAACGTAAAGCCCAGCATTTTACTAGATCGGTCCCAAATGTTTGTTTTCTTTTTCAGGTCTTACAGTGAGTCCTTATAATTCTAAATAAGAAATGTTTGTGTTTACATAAGTCATCTCCATCCCCCGCATCACACCCAAGGAATGATAAACATGTTATTTTGCTTTTAAAATTCATAACTTAATTTACCCAGATTTTTTGGCATGGTTTTAAAGGGTTTTGCGTATCTTAGTTTTAAAAGAGTACTGAGTTGATCCCAGGCATCAGCGCTGCCAGCACGTGGGACCAACCGCCATTTTGGCTCGGCCAGTCTTTTCTGCGCACTAACATTTCTTGCTTAACTGAACGTAAAGTCATCTGTAGTTGTTTTTCTTTTCCTCGTATTTGTTTAACATCTTTCTCGGTTCCCCGGTCATTTCCTCCATGCTGCAAACGGCATGGGGAGGGAATTTTAACTTAAAATATACTGTGATGGCCGATTCCGTTCAGTTTATTCGCTAGCGCCCATGTGGGATAGCTGCATTTTGTTGTGCACGGGGCAATCTCGCGGACCGTTCGGCCCCTCGCAGATCCATGCCGGGTTCTCTCCGCATCGGGCTGCTCAGCTCATGCGGCCATCGTAATTTCTGCATCAACTTGTGAATTCAGCTCAAGTTTTTTCACCTTCCCTACGGGCACGCATCCGTGGCCCGTAACAGGAAGACCTGGCAAGTACTCAAGTGTCTCAAGTGCGTGTGTGTAATGTAACTCTCTTTTGCGATGAGAATAAATCCAAAAAAAATCTGAAGTATCTGTGTTGGTGAATGTTTGTCTCCCGTAAGTTCTATAACGTAAGGCCACTTCTAGGTAACCACGTGGGCCTCTTGACCCACAAGCCCACTAGGGGGTGAAACTAGTTGCCAAAGGAGCCATCTGCCTTGATTTTAACTTGTACTCTACCCATTCCCAGCCGGGCATGTTGGGATGGCGTCCATTCAAAATATTTTCTAATTTAGCACTTAACATTTTTCAGCAAAACCTCAGCACTGCAAAATCCAAAACCACTAACGGCGGCAAGTCGGCTGACACATTTACTAAGGCCCAAAACTCAAACTCCTAGTTGTCCTAGTTGTTTTCAAGCTGTCCTCAACATTGACTGTCTTCATTGCTTCTTTTCCCCCCGAGTATTTTCAGTTGTCCTGGTCACTTAGTTTTTTTGTTCTGCTTTTATTTTTATTTATTTTGTACTTGGGGTTTTTTATGTAATGGAATTTCTAATGGTGTTTATTTTATTTTATATATATATATATATATATATATATATATATATATATATATATATATATATATATATATATATATATATAATATATATATATTTATTTATTTATTTATTTTTTTTTTTTAATTTTATATGTATGTTCTGACTATACCTAATCTTGTTGGTTTTGGCTCACCTGGTTTTCTGGGATGAAAAAATACTGCATTGCAATGCACCCATGATTATTTTAAAAAATAAACTATCTATCCGAGATCAAGAATGCAAAATAAAGAATACAAAAAACCAGAAACAAATAGGTTTGTGGATATACGCCAATGCAGGTGTTGTTAAGCAATTTATTCTTATGAAGCTGAATTGCAACATATATTCAAAGATCTTGTAAAGGCATATCTGAATTGCACTGATCTACATATATAGCTGCAGTACATGCAGTATATAATTTTCAAACAACCAATGACTATCATATGTTTTAATATTGTGGCTAAAAAACACACATTTAAGAAATAAAAAATTTTTTAAAAAATTGTAATGCTTTGAAGATTGACACTAACGTTCAAAATTGTTTTGCTAATCATAAAATTATTTATTAGTTAATAATACATATTTCTGGACAGTTATTTTTTGTGCATTTCTAGATTTTGTGATTTTGGTTTCCTATTACTAATAATCCTTTTTTTTTTGTTCATATAACTAAACCATAAATCGTGTTGATCACTGCTGTCTGTTAAGACTTCTGTAATTCAAATATCTGGCCAAAAAAAGAAACCTATCATTTTACACCAAATACAGAAGTGACAATGTACATCCTCTGGGTTATATTAAGCCCAAACACAACTAGCAGGTCCACAGGCTGCTTGGGATCACACCCCGTCCCCCCCCCAAAGTGTGTGCTCAAAGTAGGGATGTGTTGAAGTGTGCACTGCCTGTATAGAGCTGCTGTCAGTTGAGACAGTAGGAACATAAGTATAAATGTATATATTTATATATATGTGTGTGTGTGTTTTTGAGTATGTAAGTTTGTTTATAACATATGCGTTCCTACAGCATTTATCCAACTGCAATGAAATTTTGGTGAGATACTCGTACACCCTACAAAAGCTTCTGTCAAAAAAAACTGTGGCAAGGAGAAATGCGCAAAACAGGGTACAAGGGCAGAACAGAGTAAGTAAAAAATGTAATATGAATCACCAGCGCTCCTAGCAGCTGTGGTTGATGATCGGTAAAGCTGTTATGCGCTCGCCCGAGTCTACGTGCATTATTGTTTGGACACATGTCGACCTGCACTTATACTCCGTTTCATATAAGTTTGGATAAATCTGACGGCAACTTATGGGCAATAATTTGTAATATTTTGTAATTTTTGTCATTACACAAAACAATCTTTGAAGTACAAATGCTGAAATGGACATTTCAGGTTCACTTTAGAGCTAAAAATATCTTGCATTGTTCAACAAATCACAAAATACTGAAAAATTATTGGAATTGCCCATAAGTTGCTGTCAAATTAATCCAAACTTATATGAAACAGAGTATAACTTTGTTTCAGCATATCAGTGCAGTACAACACAACTTAACTTTCTGGAACCTTTTTACTTTTCTCTTCCCTGTGTATTTCCCACAATGTGTGCATGTTAAGGGCCATGTACAGCTGGCCTTCAACTGTGTTGCAATGTGTTTGGAGAAAGTTTTTTTTTAAATATACTACTATTATTGCATTCAATATCTTTATCTACAAAAATAAAACACATTCAAAACTGTTGTTCTCTACTTTAGTTTTCAAGAACTCATGCTTAGAAAAATGGTTTCAGGGCATCTCAAAATGGCTGAAAACTTACTTTTCTGACTGCTGTCATGTAAAAAATATGAACAGGAATCATAAAACAAAAATATAAAAGCATGTGGAGGCATTTACTTTGCACTTTTTGTAAATAAAAAAGTGGAGTAACCTCTTAAAAGTCCCATAGGGAAAGATAATAGAAAAGCACTGCATGCCAGCTGAGTAGCTTGTGTGGGGAGATGATAATGCATTACATACATCGGTAAACTGCACACTTACCGCTTCTGGCTCACACGCAAACGCAACCTATCTACGGAGGACCCTTTATCTGTTATGTCCACACAGGAGTAACCACGTTAGGGTAAAGTGTATGTATTTGCACATGTATTATAAACCCCAGAGATGAACCAACAACAGTGCATGTATTTTTCAAGTGTTGAAGCATCTCTATTGCCAAACAAAAAGGGGAAGAGTAAGAATTCACAGTCGTGAGGTTGTAGCATGCCAAACCCTAAACAGCTTGAGATGTCTTGCTCACATCCTCAGCTGGGTATTTACTGAGGAGACGTCCTTATTAATATGCTTCCATTATCGTACTTCAAGACCAATGTTGACAATACATGATAAATCATAAATATGTTTTTTAACACTTATACTGTGAGAAGTGTGCAATATTATTATGGGTATTCCATCAAAATATGACCTGTACTAATGTTTATCGTTGCTCCTTGTGATTTCTGGCTATGGGGAATGGTTAAATAAAACATGTATGCAACAAACTCTCACAAAATTCATGACCTGTGAAAAGAAATTACAGATACTATTTCAACAATACCAAACAAAATGTGCATCTGGGTCAAGATATATGTAAACCATGGCGATCTAGTTGACAACATTTCAGACGTGTTACGCAAACTACCATTCATATACAACATTCACACAAGTATATTCCAACCTCTCGGATAAGTGTTATATTCATACTGTGTTAACATATTCATAAATCATCCTGTAGTTAAAACTGTGTCCTCAACAAGGAAAATTCCTAGAAGTTTATAATATATACCTTATTCTTCCGAATTATTTCTGTACTAAATGCAGCCAGGCAAAGCAATAGCTCCGTGAACATTATAATTTTCAAATTATTCAGCTTTAAATGTCATATTTTCAAATGCCTCCTCAAACACTGAAAAAGCATTCTTATTGGCTAACACATTCATGATGTAACATTACTTGTTTTGGTTAGCGACTGCATGCCAGGCACTACTGTGTGTATTGGAATCTTTCACCTGAGCTGGTCAGCTCACCTCACCATGTGCCCTAAATGGTTGCTTCAAGTATGTGACAATAATTTTCCTGGACTGACGTTATTCTGGCTTGTGAGGATCGGAAGCCCGTTTTTCGTATTTGTTAATTACGTGTAATGATTCTATTTGTTCTGTTATTTGGCACTGGATATTTAGTGATCAGCCTGAGGGCATTTGATGCGTGTTTTGTAACCTTTACAAGTATTAAATGTGAGTTTGTTAAACCTTAATACTGTTTCTGTCACGGTAGTAGTCTATCCCATGTCCCATTAGAGTGTAAGTACGTCGCCTGATGAAGTGAGAGGTGAGCTATAGTGAGGAAATTTGTGCCTAGTACTGAGTGGTTGCGCTCCTAATAGGTTTGTAGGGATGTGTTAAATTATACCTATGAGATTCGGGTACACACCGACTTAAAAAACTGATAAAATTTGCGGACCCTGCTACGTAAAAGTTAGCTTGGGAAATTCGTCAGTTGTTAGGCAAGTGTGGTTTTAGATTTTTAGATTTCACTGGTGTTGATTTTAGGAGTGAAGACAGCAAGGTATTAGTAGCTCTCACGCATTACGACATTTTAGTTATAGGTTTGATTTTATGTAAATTTACTTTAAATTCCAGAGTAATAATAACTTATTGAGAATTCATTTTAATGTTTCAGATCCACTATATAATTAATTATAAGCATAGGTTTGAAAAGTCAGTCGAACGAAGTTCACATGCGTACAAAAAATTAACCTATTGAGCTAATAGCCGGAATGTGTTTAACCAAACCTAGCACAGACTAGTGATTGAATGTTCTGGTTGCACGAGTCGGGAAAATAATATGGCAGACATTATTACAAATAAATTTTTTCTCTCAGTACTTTTTACGTTTCTCGTGAACGGAATTGAGAACTGTGCTGCCATCATGGGGCAAGTTTTGTAATACCCCGCCCACCCCTTGAATTATCGGCCAATCATGGGTGCCTTGAACTCATCTATTGGCTAATGACGTTGCCACAGCCAGTGGAACAGCCAAAAACACTACAGCTGCAGGGATTTTGTAGCAAAATGCTATTCTCCGTTCACTCTTAGTTGAGTTTTAGGATAAACAAAGCAAATTATAAACAAACATGTTCATTGGCTGCCGACCGCCATGCACTGTGATCTTGCATAAGAAATAGATCTTTGTTATCTGTCGTGTACATATAAATTTACCACTCCATCACTTAATGAGAGAGTTTTATTAACAAATATCTAAAATATACAGACATTACAAACACAATCTGCGACGCTATATGTTTATTACTTTAATTATGGTTAGCGGACGACACATCCGTACAGTTGGTTCACGAGTTATTTAACGACTGGCGCACTGCTAAACGTACGAGTTTCTTGGTACACTTGCCAGTATTTAGAGACGTACGATACTCTGAAGATATCAAAAGTTTAGTTCAGTAATAATTACCACAGTAAAAATAAGTCAGAAATATCACAATCAGATATAATGTTTTATTTTTTCAAAGAATTTTTGGACGTTAACACGTCAATGTTGTGGTTACTGCAAATGTTTTCTTTTGTTCGTCCATTTTCCGTTCCAGTTCGTCCGATCCACGGCCGCGTGGTCCGAACCAAATTTCCTTGTTCTATTTGGTCCATCCTCGCGTCAGTTATATTTACGTCGCTTGCAGATTAGGTTATGTGATGCTGGACGTGGACAGTGAAAATGTCTTGCATGGTTTTCGAAACGTGGATATATGTCTTCATTACTGAACAAACTGTGATGTCTATAAGGCAAGAATAAAAATCTCTCATAGCAATCTTTTATGTATAAAAAAAAAACATGTGTCGTGAATTATTGACAGATTGTTTGGTGATTTATAAAATGTAATTTTTCCAAAACGAAGTACAAAATAATCCAGGAGGACTTTACAGTAAGTTTAATCACTCATCTTGTTGACAACTTTTTTTCTGCATGTAGTACCAAATTTTCGTTACGTTAATACCGGAATATTTGAATACAATCGTTAGTCATGACTTGACAATTACTATTAAATTT
>PNEQ01098965.1:45262-58367 GCA_003012365.1 Medauroidea extradentata | reverse complement strand
AATTTTTATCAAGTTTTTGTGTAATTTTTGTTTCCCTATATCGATAACATGTACGAAATTTTCACGCAATATTGTTTTAATATATACGGTGTTGTTGTTTCCTATGATGCCGACTGTACACATTTTTGTCGGTTGGAAATAGTACGTCGGCGTGACGCACAAATCGAGCCAATTAGAAGCTAGCGAAGTGCAATGATATTACTTTATTGGTTTACTTCAGAACTCAACTAAGAATGAACGGAGAATAGCTATTGACAGAAACTTTTTACTTAAAATAACTTATTTATTTTATGTTAACCATGTCATGTTGTACACAATTCCTCATTATATGTGTATACTGTATTTTTGTCGTTAATCTTGAAGCTTAAACCATGCAGTCCACCTTGATTTACCGGATGATTGAAGTAAAGATTTCATTCCGAGTAAATTGCATTTTATCGCTACGCAAACGAACTACTATCCACATTTATACTCTTCGGAGTTCAAGCCATACTCGATTTTACCATGTAAACCACTTTATTTAACACAATTTTATGACTTGAACGTATATTGCTGTCGTTTGTGTGTTACATACATTAAAATGTACACTATCGTGACATCACAGGGACATCAACATGGCGGTTCACGTTTTTACATCGCAAATCTTACTGCTCATTTTATTTAAATTTTTTCTCAAGTGACAAAGCTGCAAAGAAAGAAAGTATGGTACTGTTGTTCAACATACTTTTAAATAAAAATATGATAAAAAATTGGAATTTTCCCTACACTGAAGTCATACTCTATAGACCATTCTACAGCCCTCAAGAAGCTTGGTAGTAGCTTTATGTAAGGAAGGAGACTTGTACAGAACACTTGCAGGGAGAGAGCAGTTTTGAGACGTGTGTCTCGCGGACTTACGCTGTATTTTTTAATGTTTGAACCCAATCTGTAAAGTTATCCCTGGTGCATTTCTGACCCGATGAAACAGAGTTGAACGTGCAAACACACACTATCCATTACATAATTTTTTTTAACCACTCACATGCATTGGAACAGATAACACACATGTACTCTGTAACTTTTACTTTGCTACTGAACTAAACAGAAATGTGGAAAAATGACAGTAATTGGCTTAAAAGTAGTCGTCAAGAAGAAAAATATGGGTGCTAGGTAAGCATTTTGCACTTAAATAGGGCAAGTGGCGCGAGAGTAGTATTCAAACTTCAGCGCATGTGCGCTCCCAGGTCCCAAGCGCACTCGTGTTATGATTAGAGACATGCAAAATTCGCGTTATCAGTTGGTAGCAGACTAAACTTCACATTCCTGTACATAACAGAGCATAACCTGCAATTTAATTTGCCACGAAGTTAATGTTCTGTCATTTACGTATGTTACGTCTTCACAGAGATTGGCCTCTCTACCGTGTAAGCATTCTCCGCGGCAAGTCACGACAATACCGGCGAGCGGGAGACGTCGAACGAGCCTATAGTTGTTTGGAGTCTAGTCAGATGTCAGAAAATAACGCGAATTTTGCATGTCTCTAGTTATGATTACACAACATTCAGGCAGAGACTCCTCATTTTATCATTTCAGCAAACTGTAGTCAACATGTCCAGCTATGATTCTAATTTCATAATATTTCACTTTCCTGTCAGGAAATGTAGGCTAAATAGGTACACAAAACTGTCAATTTTTGCTCAATTCAATATTTTTTTAAAATTATTTATTGAACATTAAGCAAAAATTCTATACCATACAAACGTGAACCTTCCTTGTAAAAATTTCTGTTCAACAGCAGGGATAAGTTTCATAAGAAACACGCCATATGCCAATTCTTATTTGGCCTAAAAATTTTTATATGAGATTTCCTCCAAAACTGTGTGTTCTTATGCTAAATAACTATCAACTGTCACCAAGATATTAACATAATATATTGATGCACAAATGGAAACTAAAAATAAAAAACTGAAAACAATCACAAATAATTAAATAAAATGTTGTGTAAATAAGCTTTATAAAAATTTCACCCCCCAGTGAAAACTACCAAATATCTTAAAACTAATTAAGAACATTCAAGTCTCATTAACTTTGCATAGAAGTGGTAAATGTAAAACTGGTGTAATTAACGTGAGCAAGAGATCTCGAACATACATTCAAAACAAAGCTTGTATATTACTACGTACTTTAGACTGAAGATATGCAGTGAATGCAAATACAACGATCAGGTTGTTTAAACACTGGGCAGGTTGTGTGACCATGGCAACGTACTGTCTCAAGGTTCTATACTAGAAAACCTAATATTATAAATTACTTTTATTGTGATCTTTACCTTGATTTGAATTTTGAAGCCTGTATTATTTGTGTAGAATTATATTCACATCACCTATATTTGTTAGACACACAAGCTTAGTTCTTACACTCGTAACTTTGTGTGCATATTCTAACATCTTCCAAAATACAATATAACAAAGCATAAGCATAAAAATGTAATTTCCAGAAAAATATTCTTATTGTTTTGTAAGTTTATTGGCTAATTTGAATCATTTCCTCTACTATGTAGCAATCACAAAATTAAAATTGAGTGTTTAATTGTAAACCCCCAACTGAACTGTAAGTCTATGCTCAGTTGCAGCCTAGTTTTAACTTACACCAGATTCAAGAGTGAAGTCTTATGAAATTAGACTGTAGATATTTCAAACCAAAATCTAGCGTAAACTGATGCTGGATTGCAACTGTATACATAGTATTACGACCAACGAAAAATTGACGAAATTGCGGAGTTTCTGTTTCACTGAAAATTACAGAATTTTCCACAAAACCAGCCTCGCACAGCAGTGCAGAAACTCAGGTTTCGAATCAACAAAGTCAAAGACTAAAAATCACGTGTATGCTGCACCTACAAGGTGAACATATCCGGCAGATTGCAGTTGCTTAGCGAAAGAAAGAAACGAGAACCGGGAGGATCGCTGGCTGGAGAGATGGCAGCTGGAAACTGGTGGCACGCGGGTAGTCATGTGACCGGCGTTACACTCGTCAATACTACTACAGTCCAGTACTGTACTACTCGGGAAACAATCAAAGTGACATGCAAAGCATTATGGTACCAGTAGTATGTCATCGCTAGGGTCGCGGGGCCGTTTCTTCCCCAGCTCGACGGCGCCGACCGTTGCCACGGAAACGGGCTATTAGTAGCAGGCACACAAGCAGCCAAGCAGCGGGAGGCCCGAGTGGGAAGAAAATGAGCACAACAAATCAGAATAAAAAAAATTATAATAATAAGAGAAGGCAACCATGAATTAATCAAAGGTAATAATAAAAAATATATTGAACCAGCAAAGACGTGTGTGCAACCACATGGCAAGATAAGGCCAGGCTAGGCCGAGACACAAGTAGTCACACGTTACTGCACAAAATGGCAGAAGAGCACAACATAGTGAGTGAACAGTAGAAGAATGTGGAGCATGCAGCTCATGTTGTTACTGAAACAGAATAGTGATGCCGGGGGCTCTCCGGACTCTCGCCCCGTCCCTCCAAGAGGGTGGTGACACCTCGACTGACCGCCTGAACTCCTGGCCAGATGTCTCCAAGGTGAGACTTTACCATCGCGAGGGCTGTCTTGAGTGTCCGGAGGACCCCCGTACCAGCAGGGATAAAGAATAGTGACTTATTGATGTGTGGCCCATAACCTACTGCACAGTTTACAATTGGTAGCGGCATGCACACCTGTAAAAGCAAGGAAACAATGACAACAACAACAATAATCAACAATCAAAGCACCTCTTGCCAACTGTTCAGCACTCAAGCAAGTACTTCAAATACAGCGTGTGGGGTCTAGCTAATGGCGTTGGAACTCTGGGACTCTGGAAGGAATCTTCTTGGGCAAGGATCGGGAATCGGGAAGAAAACAATAACAGAAGAACATAAATACAAAGTATCAGATGATATCAAATACCAACATTGCTCCTCGGGTACGGTCGTCTTCGATACAGCCACTGAAACATCTACACGTGCTGTGTGGAGGCAAAAGCACATAAGCCAAAAGTAATGCTCGCGAGAAGGCTGTGCTCGTCTTTCAAACCGTTTGTTAGCACAAGCAAATGTTGCTGTGACGAGAATTTTACATCAGTTAGCTACTGCTCCCACACATACACATGTACACTCTGAAATGGAAGGCATAAAGTTAAATCTTAAAGACTACAATTGTTTGAAAAGAAACTAAACCACTCACAACAAATTTGTTAAAAGTGTAAACTGAACTGCATGTAGACCACTAACAAGCCCTACGCCTGAACACCTCTTTTTTTTTCTTATTATTTTTACTCGGTGACAATAGCGCTCTCCTTATATTAACACTTTGCAACTGTCTGTCGGAGTGCTCACACACTGCAGCTTCGATCCCGTCAATGTTTCCCTTCGTGGTTCCACGGAGGTCTGGCACGCCCCGGGTGAGCCCTTCTGGCCAATGAGAGGGTGGCGTCGATGCCAAGCTAACTACGGTGTCTACAGCTAGAGAGAGAAGAAAGATAGGCAGACAGAGGTAGGTAGACAGAGAGAGAGCGATAGTGTGGTAGATATGCAGCGAGCCGAGGCGGGGGGAAATGCAGGCAGTGCTTCAGGCGTGTTCTGAGCGCAGGGCTTGTCAAGATGGCGGCGAGAGGGTTGGCGGGCGCAGGGGAAGGGCGCAGCATCTTCTCATGGAACACGCTACGCCCAGGCAAGGTGGGACGTCAAGTAGCCACATACAAAACAGTTAGTACTTCTAGTGGTGGTACGGAAAACAAAAACTATATGAAACTGAGGGAACAAAAAAGAACAGACGACTAATACAAAATGTCTACAACATACATGTACGAGAAACAAAAAAAAAACTGCAAACTACGAGTAAAGAGTGAACTGAAAGTGACAACTAAAGGCACAAGAAGAAGAGTAATGAAGAAGAAGAAGGCGAGAGCAGAGAGCGCGCGGGCTCCGTGATGCGTACCGAGCTGGCCCGACACTGTGCGGCCTTGATATGGGCTTGGAGGTGCAGAGGGGGGTGGAAATAGCGGCAAGGGTCGCGGTTGCATCGCCCCTTCACTGCGTCCATGCAGGCCGTGACAGTGCCGTCTTCGTTGGCCGTCACGGAGTCCGGGGGATGCGCAAAGCGGCACTCGCTTTCTGCACGTTTGCACGCCCCTCGTTGGAACTCGCGACAAACCTATAGCAGAGAGGAAGGAAGCATGGCTACAGCTACTACTAGGCAGGGACTACCGTCGCCGTGGTCAACCCCTGCAGCTGGGGTCGACCACTCTCCACACAACTACACAGACTTATCCGTCGCACTGCTGGTGCCGTGAGACCAATAAGTTGCGAGTCACTGCTTCAGTGTTTGCTTGTGTGTTAACTCATGTACGGGTTAGGAGAGATCATCGCTACCAGCATGTTAGAACACACAGGACTGAACAAACACTAACGTTAAGTACGTACAACTTGGAAAACAGGAGGGTAAAGCAGACAAGTGCAAACAGCAAAGAACCAGTGGAGAGACAGAGCGATGGTAGAAAGTGAAAAAAATTAGCTACAAACTACAATACATTGGCCATGGCACTTGCCACCACCTTATCAAAGTGGCCGGGTCTTGACATGCGAGTTTGGTAGTATTGTTACAGGACGTAGTATCTTGCTGTTATTAACAGTTAGCCAACCAACAATTACTGGTCAGGTGGTCTGAACGTCGAAATTACAACTAGATTGTTAAGACTGTTATTTCTCAACATATTGTTTTCTTTAAGTTGAACCTTCGGCAAAACATTTCATCTAAAATAAAAAAAAAAGCAAAAGTTCATAAAATGTCATCATGCAATAATCAGACACAATAAAACTGAATTCAAGTATGAAGCCTGGAAACAAAATAATGCATAAGTAACAAAAATACTGTAGAAAGTACCATTGAAGAGGTGCTGCATTCTTCTACATATGAACTTATAATCAGTAATACCAGAGCTAGAAACAAAATATAAGAAAACATATGTCTGTTAAAATAAATGACAGCATTTGAAGAACAAGAAAAAATACATGAGCATTCCTTATTATAGTAAGTAAAAAATTAGAAAAGCATTAAAGATCCAACTAAATACCACTGCCAACTAATCAAAAGTATTAAATTCTACAGGAAAAAAAAAAAGCACAATGAAAGAAACAAATAATATTTCAAAACAACATCAAATGGAAAAGGGCACTTGTGTGGTGATTCAGGTAGGAGAGTGAGGTATATAGAGAGAGAGAGAGGTGAGAGGGAGTACATACCTCTAGCCTGTCGGAGCGAGGCATCTTCTGCTGCGCCACTACAGTCTGTGGCACAACACTGAGGGGGGACGCGACGGAGGCGGGGTCGGGTCCCAGGATGGCAGGCATGACGGGTCCAGGCGTGAAGTATGGGCTGAAAGTGCTACCCACCTGCGGCATCCCGGCCAGGTATGGGTTGGTGGCCTGCCACGCACACACCAAACCATATGCTACTGCAATGTTCTGCTGTGGTACCACTACATCACACTTAACACTTTATGTAACCTTTCCCCGCCAACAATACTCAATAATGAGAAACCACAGCTTCTACCAATATATTCAACAATGAACCACACTCTGCTGCCAATATATTCAACAATGAACCACACTGCTGCCAATATATTCAACAATGAACCACACTCTGCTGCCAATATATTCAACAATGAACCACACTCTGCTGCCAATATATTCAACAATGAACCATGCTCTGCTACCAATACATTCCACAATGACCCACACTCTGCTACCAATACATTCCACAATGACCCACACTCTGCTACCAATACATCCAACAACAAAAACTATGATTATGTTATCAATACATACATCAAAGGGGACCACAATCTTCTTTCAGTACATTCAACCATTGAGAACCACATTCTGCTACCACTATCACATACACAAAAATTAATAAATCATGCCCTACTACCACACCACTCGAACATATGTAAATCCCTGATTCTAGCATAGTTACAGCCAGGCAGTGCTTATTTAGACATGTTCTTCCAGATTCAATACACATGTGATTGAAAATGGGAAATCATGTAAATTTAGAGGTTTATTATGAGAGACATTAACTCAACTCCAATTTTTGTTGTAGTATCCACTAATAATAAAGTAAAATTTTATATAAATTTGTATGGAAATAAATACTTCTGCATTAAAAGAATTCGCATTTTACAACATATCAGATGTAAATACCAAGGTAAAGAGTCAAAATCTTTATTTAAATTAATATTTTCCTCTTTACCAGTGTGCATTGCAAAATTATGTTAAAGTCACTGCAAAATATGCCGCATTATTAAACAGGAACTTAAATATTTATGTGATACGTTTGAAAATCTAAAAGTTAGCTTGCAAGAAAGTCGTGCAATCACTTCTTAAATTATGCCGGACGTGCCGTTGGTCGGCGGGTTGTCTCGGAATCTCCTGTATCCCCTGCCCTTTCATTCCTGCACTGCTCCATACTCACATCACGTCACCCCTCACCCACACTTCAGAACTCGATGTTAAGTGCTAACCAAAATCTCTCACTTACTCATTCCTTAAATTAAATAACGTAGTATATGATTCTATCAAACAAGATAAATAGGATAGTGATGTTTGTTGACTCAAATAGTGGTGAAGGGATTTGGGCGACAACTAAAAAGTTTGTGGACCTGGCACGTGAGACATGCTGTAGCGTGGTATGGAAAATACTTTTTCTTGTACAACTATTAAAAATGTTTCAAATGCGTTTATCGACGAAATGAAGACACACTTCAAATTGTGTTCCTATGGATTTAAAAAATGCTGTCTACTAACTAAAAACGATTACAAAGCTCCTCAAAAGTGCTAAAATTAACTTTATCACTTCGCTGTAGCTGAGAAATTATCAACAGCAATAGTAAAATGTAATCATAGAAACCTGCATTGGACTTTACCAAGTATTTTCCACAAATAAAATAACAGGGTCATTGTTTGAAGTCCCGTTGAAATACACTTTCTATGAAGAAACTGCTAATTTAGTCCTTCGCGCCTAGAGGCGATGAAGTGTTTGAAGGACGTTTGACTTATTGCCTTCTCCATTTCCGTGCCTCAGATGGGGATAAAAAAAAAAAGCTATGGTCCACTAATTCTTAACAGCGAGATCGATACAGCCGATGAGGGTCAACAAGTACATGGAACAGCACTGGAATGAAAGGTGAATGAAACAGAAGGTCCCCGAGAAAAACGAGGCACCATCCAGCACAAATCCTAACATTCGAAAATCCGGGTCGTACCCATTGTGAATAAATCCAGATTGCCTCGGTGGGAGGAGTGTGCCCTAACCGCTGTATCAAACGTGGTCCCATTTGTCGAGTGATCCTAGGTGCATTGGTAAAACTTCGTTATTCATTAAAAAACCAATGACTATTCACGCTTTTATGGAACTAGCTATTGCCCGCGATGCCTCTTTGAGTAACGCAAAGGCAAAAGTTCAGTGTAAGTACTACAAATCATCTTACGTATTTTGTGCAAAATATAGATTTCCATTTTCAATGTGTTAAAATTTTTAATATTTCTGACATTTAAAATTTCATGTAAGTAATAATAATATTAAAAGTAATAAATTATGGTGAAAAATGTCCATTTTCTATATTTAAACAATATTGTACGAAACATTTTTTTTTAAATTCTAAATTGTGAAAAATGAAGATGAGGTTCATTACTGACAGTTTGACAGTTTTAGAAACACCTTGAAAAACTACTGTGAGTTTCTGATATTAGCATTGGTGAAACTGTCACAAACTCAGAAACACACTGTAATGTTTGAAATGACAAATGACATTTTCTTACTTCCTCACACACATGCACTGTCGCACCCTGTCAAATGTTCCCACATCCGTCATAGAGGATACAAATGAGGGCATCAGCAAAACTTGTATTCATAACATCATTCATTTATCTCACAACAGTGGTTACCAGTTACTTTGCAACACACTGACCTAAACTTTCATTAATAACAAGACTAAAATTTCCAAACTTATATTCTTATTGACTTTTTTTTTTCTAGATTTGGTGAAAGGAACCCACATTTTCAAGTTTGTAAAAGTATTAAATGAAACATCCTGTATATATTTTCTTTGTCAGAAACTCACAAAAGTTTCATTTCAAACGTATTAATGTTATTTTCATGGTGAAGTATAATTACATATTTTTATTTATTTGTTCATAATGCAGATCCCCCTTCCCAACCCCTCCAGACTCGAGGATCCGAACTTTGACACACGGAAGACTATGTACGAAAACCAGCCTGCTAGAGTTAGCTAGGTATACTCGGTCACGTAACTACGATGCTCGATCACCACAGGTTAGCCACGTCGTAATCCAACGGATGCAAGCAATCACCTTGTTTCACTTTTTGTTCTCAAGAAAAATTCATTTGGGTCACATTTTAAACGACTCGATAGAAACTGCACTCTAGCCGGGCTCAGCATGCAAGCAGTTGCCTCGGTTCACTTTTTGGACGCAATAAAATTTCACACGTGGGTCACTTTTTAAACGACTCCAGTTGAAATCAAGGGCGGATCTAAAATTTTGTTCCGATTAGATACGTGGAGGGAGGTTGCAGCGCTACTGTGTTCCACGAACATACTGACAAAATCACAGGCACTGCTGCAATAACCTGATTTCAATTAACACTGTCATTAACATATTATTGCAATTTTGGTTTTTGGTTTGGGGATTCGTGACCCCAGGCCCCGCCCCTGGTTGGAGTGTTACTCTACCCGGACTATGTACAGGACAGCGGACACAGGTCGAGGACGCGACCACAGACATTTCTGACCGACGACCTCGGCCTCAACTTTCTGACAGCATGTCCAGGGTATATTTCCCGCATCAGCCTACCTCGCACGTGTAACTTTCCACCGCCGAGATCTTTGTTATTATATGTTTAATACTACAATATTTTTGTGACATTATTCGTTGAAAAATTTCAATTAATGGCGCTGGGAAAAACGAGGGGCAATAACAAAGGTACGCAATACGGGCGACACTGGTACGCGTAGCAAGAATAATAACGCCTTCATAAGCGAAATACTAAATTGGCGAGCCGCATTTTAGTTTTTTTTTTTAATAACGCTTTTAGCGTTATTAACCACTTTCCCAGTCACATTGTTGGTAACCATTCTCACAATGGATTAAGTATATACGGCAGTTGGTAGCAGTGGCAACACATAGCTTCTACCATCACGTAGGTACAGCTACGAATCATCAGATAAAAGTACAGTGGGAGGTAATAATTTTAATCAGGAGAAACAACCTCCATTTCGTGCCAAAGGAAATAAAAGAAAGTACGTAAACAGCCCGAGTGAAGAGACAATGTTATCTGTAACGGCAAGGTAATAAATGTCCTACTACATAAAGCGACAGCACAGTGGATAAAACAAGTCTTGATGAAGAATGGTAGTAGATAAGGAAGGTAATTGAACTATTATTAAGGAACAGAACAAACAGAAAGGAAGTTTCCTCTAGCGATGCAGTAGGTAGGTATCATAAGGAAGGACGAATGTAATTAATGGTAAAACATGTCTTACGAATCTGATGAACTGAACATTCTGCCTGCCTGCCCCCACCACACGCTGTTCATCAAAGCATATTATAAATTTCGCAAAATGATTCCTGTAAAAAGTAATTAGGAAAATTAATTAAATCAAAATTTTAGTTGGCTTAAATCTTAAAAGAGAGAAATTTGCTATTGAAAATCGACACTGAAAAACAACATTTCTTAATATAACCAAAAGTAAGAAGAAAAAATCAATGACATTTTGGGTGCGTTTTTTAATAACAAGAACTGCATATATGTATAAACGGTTACGGATACATTTCACCTTCATTAAATAACGTGGTTGCTCGCCCCTCCTGGGTATCGCGTGTTGCCTATCTGTAAGGATGCACATCTTCTACGTTAATTTCCTCCTCGATACTGTGCTAAAAAAGGCTTGACCAAACCCATTAACAGTTTTTCCCCCACATGTTGTACATCTTGCTATTATTAAACCGCACCCAAACCTTAATTTTATATTCATATTTTACTGCTTTTCAATGTCAATTTTCAATCGCAAATTCCTTCCGTAAGAATTGCGCCAATCAAAATCTTTCATTGCATAACTTTACCTTTTTTTTTTTTTACAAAGAATCATCTAACATACTTTCATGAACACCCTGTACGTACGTTCTAACACCAAGTATGTTTTAACGGATAAAAAAATTCTATTTACACAAAAAATTTTCTGGTATTAATACATACAAAATTTGAATTTTTTAAACACAGATTTTTTTACATGGTAATCTCAAGTTTTCATGCCACAAAAAAGGCTACTAATGTAACATTATTGTATCACCACACACTTTTTTTTTGTGGCGAAGCAACTTCGTGGTTTATTTTTCTACACTGACTTCCGAATTACGGCAAATTTCACAAAACAGTTTCACAGTTAATTTATGTGCCTCAAAGGTATGACTCACTTCAGTATTTTTACAATGGTGGACGTAAAATATCTATTTTGATAATGAGTTGTTATCGCTGGTGGACATATAATGAAAGGTGATATTCCTTCATCATGACTTGGCCAATCAGAAACAGGTTATTGTGTCCGTCATCAGCGCTCCAGACAGATTTCTTAACATGTGATATAGCGACTGAAATGATCATGTATCTAAAAGTTGATCTGATCAAAAACACTCACGAAATGAAATGACATGTCTCTGACAAGTACGCTACTCCTTCAACTGCTGTGACAAACGACTTTTTCGCAACCTAATCAACACAACTGATCGTAGACCTTATAAGTATAAATAACAGCTAAGACTGTCGCCTGCATGAAGCTGTTTGTTGTGCTGGAAGCACAGAAGCGATATGGGCTAAAGTGACGCGCGACTCAATTCAAAGAAAAAGTACATATTCACTAAAAACGAATTGAAGGCAAACAAGTTGTCTTATCGCAGAGAAACTTCTCTATGAAGGCGCTACGACTTTAATAAATACCTGAGACAGTGTATTTCATTTATGACTTTCCACAATACGAGTGTTTAAAATGTTCACAATTGCGTTTAAAAAGTGCATAATAATTAACTTCCTGTTCTTTTCGTGATCACATCATCCCAGTGCCTATGCAGTGAAGTAAGAAAAACGCGATAAACCATTGAGATTAAGCATTCTAGCATTCCTAACCATGTTGTGATTTTTTTTTTTTTTTTAGTTTATTTGTCTAGAAACACTTACTAAAAAAATTAACCATAGCGCTACCATAAAATACACTACCTTGCGACAGACTCGTTAATCTGTAACAATTGACCAATAATACAGGCGTAGTTAATCAAACATTGTTTATAAATCATACATTATTTCGCGCCTTTTCAAAGTCGTTATGTAATGTGTATATAATAATAAGTGGCTGCATTACAAGACATTTGTATAGTGTCAAAACTATGCAGCGGGCCGCGGCGGTCGAGCGGTCAACCACTCGCCTACCACCAAGACGCTCCGGGTTCGATCCCCGGACGGGGTTGATCCCGGATTTCACGCGCGTGGGAAATGTGGCGGACGATGTCGTTGGCCGGAGGGTTTTCTCGGGGTGCTCACGTTTCCACCGCTTCTGTATTCCGTCGTTGCTGTGTCTGTAGTGTCTCACTTCATGCCATCTCTCTTTAAAGCCATGCGCTCTAGTTTCTACTGTACTGGCAGATTTGTTTAAAATTATTTTTGGCGAGGTAGCTAATTCTTTTAAAGCAAGAATCCATACAGTTTCGGCTAAAACGTTGACCAGAATTTCGTTAATTCCATAATTAGCTAAAACCATAGTATTTACTGTCTTGAAAAAATCAGCCAACATGGAGAAGTCGATTGTAAACAAAACTGCCAGACAGATTTTTGGTATCGGCTCTCATTTAGCCATAAAAAGTTAATATCACTATAAAAAAAAAAAAAAAAAAAAAAAAAAAAAAAAAAAAAAAAAAAAAAAAAAAAAAAAAAAAAAAAAAAAAAAAAAAAAAAAAAAAAAAAAAAAAAAAAAAAAAAAAAAAAAAAAAAAAAAAAAAAAAAAAAAAAAAAAAAAAA
>PNEQ01098965.1:17251-45162 GCA_003012365.1 Medauroidea extradentata | reverse complement strand
ACTTTAACTAGAAAACGTAACATTTTAGCACAAGAACGGAGATCCCACCTCAAAACTCAAGACAAAAATGTTGTTGGCATTTGAACGAACTTTTGGCTCGCCACGCGTGTGGTAGTTCCTCTGTGTTATTAGCTGTTCTGTGTCTGGTCACGGGCTTGATACGTCTCCACTACTTGAGCCAGCTTTCTCTCTGCTGCAACCCTTACTTCAGAACCACCCTGTATATTATCACTTAAGCCCTGAGCCGACCACACAAGACTCTAGTGGGATGACGAAACACAGTTATACCTCGCCTCTCCCAGGAGATGTGCCGTATAGAGATCTTCGTATGTTTGATGTACACTCAGGCCGGCGTCGAAGTAAGATGGTGGGAGTGTGGGGAAGGGAGAGGGCGGTAGTCCTGGAGGGGAGGCTGAG
The DNA here is from genome assembly GCA_003012365.1 of Medauroidea extradentata. NCBI lineage: Eukaryota > Metazoa > Arthropoda > Insecta > Phasmatodea > Phasmatidae > Medauroidea > Medauroidea extradentata. The sequence goes on along the minus strand of PNEQ01098965.1, from coordinate 44,745 downwards.
GGGGAGAATACAGCCAGTTGAGACCCTCACAGCGAATATTCCCAGGGTGGAAATAATCATTAGGCGTATTTTAGCGGTTGAGTGGTTCACAAGCTGTTAGCAAGCGTTTGCGGAAAACGTTTGCATTTACAAGAGATCGCTAAAATGCAATATTTCAGTGAATAGCAATGGCTACCAACATGGAGTTACGAAATTATGTATTTGCTAATTCCTTATCAGGAATAGAATTTGACTGTATAAAGGAAAACATTTCTTCACTAATACGTTTGTTGGACAATGGACTGTTGTCACTATTTTTTACATAAAAATATACACTGTAGAAGGAAATTGAATTACACAAATGCATAAAATGAAAAATTAATATTACGTCTCGTCCAAATTGCGTATAAATACAGTTTGTTTTGAGTTCAGATTAATTCGAGAAGAAACAGGAAATAATGGTCAAGGTAAACATCATATGAACAAACCCTCTAACAGTCCCCCTGCATAGGTTGCCAGAGACGTGCAAACACGCTCAGCCTAGTGGCAGCATGTTTGCAAACACTGTTGTAAACAGGAGCGCTAAAATGCTCTGTTCACCGGTACGGTTACCAATTCAATCGCTATAATATGCCCATTGTTGCGTACGCTGCCGTGAGAGTTCCTACTCACAGGTTGTTACAAAATCTCACGGTCTAATTTTCTTAACTTTTCCACGTTTTACAGATGTAAATTAAGAATTTCCAGTGATTCCCTGAAATAAAAGTCACAAAAAATTGGCTCGAAAAAATTAAATAAACAAAATATGCAGAACAGTTTATTTTTAAATCCATTCTAAAAATTTTGTGGTCGCTCTGTTGTTTGCGAATGCAGTGCGGAAAGAGTGCCACATATAAACCGGAGACTTCTGGCTGTGTATCAATTACACGTGGTTACACACAACTTCTATCCCTGTATTAAAACATACTCGAACCCATATTGACACACGAACACAACTAAAACAAATGATGACAAGTTGTGTTACCTCACAAACAGTCTTAGTAGCCTCGTGTTCCATATACTACAGCAAAGAACGATACATCAGGTGTGTCCTATGCATTCTCCAACTCGTAAACTTAAGAAAATGAAATTATATGTTTTTTATTCCATATTAAAAAGAAATGAAAATTTACAATATCTCCAACACTAAAGAATTGCAAATGCTGGAATTCATCAAATTAATCAAAACAACTGGGCCTAAAGTTAGTATACAACATTTGAATGTCTAACCATGAACGGCTATTTCTCTCACTTTTCCGGGTTTTCCCTGGTTTTGAAACTTGTAGTAACCGGATGTACTCACTGCCCACGATGTTCGTATGTCATAGGCTGACAATAAGTTCCCTGGTTTTTACGGGGGAAGGGGGGACATCAAATGTTTCAGTGCCTTACGTGCACATCTGCAGCTCCGCTTGGCGGTTATTGGCAGCGTGGCTCACTTGACTGCGCCAATCAGTGCACGGTTACCGTGACACCTCGCGTCTTTGATTGGCGGGTATAAACGCACATAAGACATTGGAAACAAAGTGGCGCCAAATTCTTTTCACGAAAATGAGGGGCTCCTACTAGTGATTTATTAAACGACAGTAGCTCGCTTGTCAAATATACCTCCTACTGAGCGATGTCGAGTTACCAACGACGCCTAATAATCACACCACGCGAATCCTCACCTAAATTGGAAACGAAAATGTTGCACGACGACATTTTAAGTGCGCAATGTTGTAGAACTGCACGGAAATAGTCATCTCTTGTGCTCCATGGCCAGGTATTGTTTCGTGTATGTTAAGTCAAGTAAGTATAGAATCATGTTTGGACTGCTCGGGATTTGAACTTGCACTCACAATATGAATGTGAGGACAGCAGTAGCAAGAGAAGTAAGATATCTGTGGAGCGCAAGAGGGGAGCATGTACACTGCCATGTTGCCACATTGTGATACACACACCACCTAACCTACGAGTCGTGAGGTGCATTTACGCTGGTGTTTTTTTGCGTGTATTGACGTTTTGTTTTCTGCTTTGTTTAGATAACGTCTGCCCAATGAAAACATGTCGCCGACTTCATCATGTGACGTCTCAATTAGTAGTGCAACGCCCATTTTGCTGATGTTTGCAAGTTAAATCTTGTAGAAAATTTCATTTTATTCCAGCAATCGATAGAGTGGCTTGACTTGACAAGTACGACGAGAATACAAATGACATTTCACCGAATAGTATTTTTAAGAAACCGTTGAATATTTTTTAATTCTACTTCAAATTTTAGCATGATTATTTAAACACAAAAAAAAATTATTTTTTGTACTTATATAGGAGAACTTGTAGCCTGCGACATAATTATTCACTGTGGATTTTTTCAATTTAGTGTGCGAGTTCGTTTTACTGTCGTCCTTAAAACTGTGGTGACACGAAAATTTTGATTTTGACGAGCCATTATGCAAAAACTATGAGAGACAAAAAAATTCATAATATAAAAATTTTGTCACAAAGTATATCTTAAATAAGGGAAGAAAAAAACCTGGAACAAAAATTAAAGCGTAACAATGAAAACTGCGGTTTACCGTGCACTTAAGGCGACCGCCTGGTGAAGGGTATGTTTGTGTGTGAGGTGAAACTCGATGAGGTGCTGCAAGCGACGCTGGCCGGCACATATATTGTGATATCGCCTCTACACCTAGAGTCGTAAATGCGCGCGCAGCGATCCCGCTGTAATATTTTTACTGTGGGACTTTTAAGAGGTGAACCTATGCTTTCACTGAACACGTCATTGTAGCAAAGTCCAATGTAGCTGTAGACCTCAATTTATAACGAATCCGGTACACATATCTTGAAAAACAACCCCCTGAAATAAACTATTTTAGCAAAGTTTGAGGGCTTTAAAATAATACCTCCAATGTGCGTGGTGTCTTAAAAGTTACATTCACAATTAGTCTGGTGTGTTTCCTTTTCGTAGATAAACATTGTGGACGTAAATTTACTGGTCTCTGAGAAGAAAACCTAATTCCGAGCACACTGCACGCAGTTCGAGCGCCAGCTAGGCGGCCGCCTTAAGAAACTAGTACGTTTATCATCCAGCATGCTAGAACTGATGATTTCACTCGTTATTTCTGTCAGTCTTGAAACTGTTAAAATTCTACATTTCACGATATTTAATTTATTTGATAGAGTTTACTAAGTAGAAGCTGCCACCTCACGATAGTCAAATGCAACCAAACGATGACGCTTTCCATAATTTAGCGCCTTTAAACTTAACTTTAAATCGCCTTCTCCATGTTGGCGGATTTTTTAAAGGCAGTAAATACTATGGTTTTAGCTAGTTACGTAATTAACGAAATTCAGAATTATTGGCTTTTTAACAGAAACCGTACAATTTTTTAATTCGAAAAAAATATCTATCGCAGCAGAAACCATTTTAAACAAACCTGCTAGGTAGAACTGTGATATCTGCTCTCGTTTAGGTGTAAAAACAATAATTACCGCAAAAAACAGTACAAATTAACTAAAGAACATGACCTTAAGAGCAGGAAATCAGCTGAACACAAGAGCACACATTGCAGTGCGTGATATAAACTTTAGGTCGGTTCCTCAATGTCCGGTCATGATCTGCTTACATTCTCTTTAAATAATAAGCGCTCGTTAACAACATTTTATGTCTCTCAATGTAAGGTTTGCAGAAACCAATGGTTATGTTGGCCGTAACCGATAGTCATTTTATCTCAAAAGAACAGGTCCCGGATTATCAGAACTTCGGAGGATCAAGACGATGCACATTTCAAGATGTTTAGCTGTTACCGTATATGCTCTTTTACGTCGAAACTAAGGGGTGTAGATAGAGACGATGGTTTATCGCGGGAAAACTCGACTGTCTGCTGGATTTCAACATACGTTCAGCTTACCATAAGATTGCTGGCTTTAGCTAGTACTTGGAGCTGTTACCCTATTTGACTGAGCCAATAAGAAACCCGCTATTGTAATATGTAATGCATGTACGTTCTTGGTCTGCAGCCAGCTACATTGTGTGAGACGTGTATCACTCAGTCATACACGTTGCGAGAAACTACAGTGTTTTCAAGGCTATGTAGGCACAACAAATGTTCGTGATATACCATCATCTCTAAATGTAGAACACGCAATGGTATGGAAAAGTACGTTTTTAACTACGTAAACCCCTTAAAACTCTTTTAACTTTACAGCTTCAAAGTATTTGGCAAAGATAATGTCCAGAAACGCATATTTATACACCACACATTGCAGTAGTCTTAAAATATAACAACACAGTAATTATTCATTTTAAAAACAAACACACTCTTAACTGGGCTATAAAATGTTATTTTAATTACAGCGCTAACACAGTACTGTCAATGTAAAACATTAGAAGACAATTTTATGAACTAGACACAAATCTAGAAAGCGACTAAAAGAAGTCTACACTAAACTAGCGATTAAGTGAAAGAAAAGGAAATCACTACAGATAACGTGAAATAGTAACAAAAAGTGCAAGAGAAGAAAACATAAAAGCACAATGTAAACATAAGATAATAGGGGAATATCAAGAATAATACTCATCACATACCGGCCACGCTATTGATTTTGCATGTCTAGTTTATTGATGAAAATTTTTTGTATGGTGGTTACAAGTAATTCTATGTAAAGTAATTTTTTAGTTAGGTTAAGTAAGTTTTGGTTACCTAACCTTATCTACTGACCTAACGAAAACATTTCTGTAAGTAGGACTACTTACCACTATATAAACATTTTTCAATAGCAAACTATACATGAGGAGCTTGTTTTCAAAACTGGATACTTCCAAAAAATTTAAAAAGTCTGTTTCTGGTAAATTCTGTACAAACCATATCAACTAAATCAGCCGGTGAAATGGCTTTTGATCTAATGAATGTATATACTTTAGAAAAAAAACATTTCACCATCTGATTTAATGATATGGTTTGTACAGAATTTACCACAAACGGCCATTTTAATATTTTGGAGATATCCAGTTTTGAAAACAAGCTCCTCACGTGTAAAATCAATAGTATGGCAGGTATACGATGAGTAGTTATTCTTAATATTGCCCGAGAATAGAAACAAGTGTTACAAAAGCCAAACCAAGTTACCATGATATGTTGGCCAAGCGTCAGTGGGGTAGCATACTCCAACTGTCCGTCAACCTCGACAAACAAAAGAAAAAAGAGAACGTAGCATAACAGGTTAAACTTCCAGACACAGTGTGGTGCGACACAAAAATAAAACGCTACTTCTACTAATACTACTACTGCTACTACTACGGCGGGCATGCGGGGAAGGGAGAGGGAGGGGGGAGGTGGAAGCAAGTGGTGCATGCAGGACGGCGACTCTATGGGTCTCGGGTTAGACTCCCACACCGGGACCCGACGCCGTCAATCACTAACACCCCACAGCAACACGCCACTGCCACTTGCACTATACAAATATGCGTAAAATTATTTGACGAGTGCAAGGAAAACTTGTTTTCTCCGACCGTATGCATACCATTAGCGCCCTGAACATTAAATTTCATGAACACGTTAGTGAATTTATAGCCCACTAACATACTAGAACGCATAATTATTTACTAACAATAAGCTTCTTTTCAGTAAAGTGAAAATTCTGGACTGGATATTCTAGCAAGGGCAAGATTGGCCACGACTCCATAATTGGAAACAGTTACATTTTGCTTTATATTCCGATGTTCAACCCACTAATTCACTTAGTCGAAATGTCGCTTGTTCCAGTTCCAGCAGCTTTGGTAGACTTCACCCTTCTGAGCCTTGGCTCCTCCCACTTAGGAGTGTCACACATTATTATCACTGGCTCCTCCCTCTTCTAGTGAATGCCAAGCCCTCATGATACTTGGCTCCTCCTCCTTTAAGTTCGTGCCACACATTTGTGACTTTGGCTCCTCCTCCATCTGGTTATGTCCCTTGCCCTTATTATACTTGGTTCCTTCCACTTGTATGTACCAGTACATGTCACACCATTCTGATTCTCGACTTATCCCTCTTCCGTGTGTGCCATACCCTTACATCCTTAGCTCCTCCCTCGTCTAGTGTGTGCCACATCCTTATAAATTTTGGCACCTCCCTCCACTCTTCTGATACTTGACTCCTCCCTCATCTAAGGTATGTCCTACTATTCTGATTTGTGGATCGTCCATTTTGGGTATGCGTTGTCTTCTGACTCTTGTTTTCTCTATAAGCCCTGCCATTCCGATCATTATCTCCTTCCGTTTGTATGTGCCACACCATTATTATCCTTGGTGCATTCCTCATAATGTGTATTCCACGTCTTTCTGATCAATCGTTTCTCTCTCAACTCGTGCATTTCATACTATTCTGATTCTTGGGTCCTGCTACATCTTGCGCATACCTTGCCCTTCTGACCCTTGGTTTCTCTCCCACCTTGTCTACACTCTGGCCTTCTGATCCTTCGCACCTCCATCGGCTAGGGAATATCCCACCCCACCTTTCTGATCATCTGTACCTATCTCAGCCAGTGTAAATACCCTATCGTTATATTTAGCTCCTCTATTATACCATGTATGCCTTGCTCTTCTACTCAATGACTCCTCCATCAAGGATATGCCCTGCCATCCCGAATTCAATTCTTCTCTCATCCGGAAATGTTCTCCCATTCTGACAATCGGCTTGGTTCAATTTTCTGTGTATGGCACACATTTCTGATCCACGACTTCTCCCTAAAATCGTACCGACACTACATATTTCGCCTGCAGTTCTTTTGCCAGCCTACTTAACAATGTCAGTTACGTAAATCATGGGGATCATGGTATACCGCTTCATGTGGGATTTTTCCCTAGTGCTCTTCTTAAATAACACTAACAGACATGATCTTACTTTATAAGCTATATTCAGATAACTATGAATCAATCGAAGACACAAAACACAACCACGCTGTTTTGGAATATGTTCAAAGTTACCCACAATTTTAATAGCTAGAAAAATTACTATTCAAATGAAAACTGCAAGTCAGTATTCTAATAACTCAGTTTCCCAGGATCTCCTGAAAATGGTACAAGTTAAAGTAAGGTGAATAACTACAAGCCTCTGGTTATTAGCTTATTATATACGATTTTTTACATGAACAATACATCACAGTCATTCTGATATCACTCCTCCCAACAATTCAGTTCTGGTCGCAGGAAAGTTCACAACACTGCACATGCTTCGTACCACTAGTTTCATTAGTCATATGAACGTGAGGTGGGATCAAAGAAGCGATATGTGCTCTGTACAAATTTACTGTATACTGGTCTGCACGAATATTTGAAAAAGGTTGCCAAAATAATTCATTGCAGAGCTAGAAATATATTTCTTGTAAAATATAAAACTTTAAAAAAAATGTAACTAAGAATTAATTTGATAATGGGCTTTTCAAAGATTTTCTTTGCAAGAATACAAAACTATTTTTACAGTGCCTTGAAACCAAACAAAAATTCGCGCTGTCTGTACTCGCCGTTAGTGTTCATTTACAGAAACAGGCGTGATTTTTGGGAGATTTTTTGATGCGAGTAAGATAACAGTTTATCACTACAGACCGACTGCCAGCAAACACAATTAAAACATTTACGAAAAGTAACCTGGTGCAGTTAACTGGATTAACTCGGTTACACAACCATGTTAACTCGATCACTGTGTGGTACTCGAATGCCCAAAATCAATTAGGTAGGAATCTGCTGCATGGTAAAACAAATGGAAATAAGCAGGAGAGCACAAATTAAACATTCTAAGTTAAAATTAAGCTTCAGCAATGTACGTCTATCAAATTTAACAGATAGACAGCACTCGTTTCAAGATTATTGCTTTGATATTCTCAATGTTATATGATTGTAGTTTGTAGTTTCGCTCCACTAATTTCGTGCATATTTTCGAGCCATTTGACGTTCATCGTCAGCTAACGCCAGACTATTCTGTGTCTAGAGCAGTGTTAGCCAAGAGTTGATCGGAGTAACTCAGTAGAGTTTAAGAACACGAGTGAAACGAGTTACTCGATCGTCAATCGATTCAACCCGTTCTGTCACGAATTAAACTGTGAGTTTCGAATGTTGCAATCGTGAAATATTTCGGTGCCCACTGTACTTTTGCCGAGGTTTGTCCTTGCAACAAGAAATAAGATACTGATCTCACGGTGATACATGTATCAATCAACGATAACTAGAGTTACGAGTTTGTCGCGAAAATATTTTTTCTCCAGTTTGTTTCAGTGCCTTATGTACACATCTGCAGTTCCAATGTGTTGAAACCAAACGGGGCAAAAATATTTTCGCCACAAAATCGTGGCTCTAAAATAAGCCACAATTGAAGGAGCGAGTATCCACGAACCATATCAGTCACTGAGGTGGTGCATAATGCATTTAAGCATCGACTTGATCTTTGTATGATATTTGCAATGGGGATGTCTGATAAACTGAAGTGTTTTGTTGGATATATAGCAATGCTAGATAATGTTGCTGAGTCGCAGAACAAACACAGTTGCATAAGATGAATAAGCACGAGGAAATGAACAACAGAAAAAAAAAAAAAAAACAAGTAAACCAAGGAAGGCAGAAATGGCTACAAACACTTCTGTCGCTGTGTTCATTTGTGTTGTCCTCTTTGTTAATCATTGTAGCCATTTTCATTCACCTTGTTTGATCCTTGTCTGTTTGGTTTTTACTATACACGACTATATTCCCTTTTTTAAATTATTGGTATGTTTGTTGACTACAGACATTTATGGTTTCCCTCATGGTTTGTATGTTAGGTTTTTTTTATTATTTCTGTTGTTCATTTTCTCGTGCTCAGTTCTTTTATGTAGCTATGTGTGGACTGGCTTACAGTGCCGACCATAAGTTGCCACCACATGCAATATGTCTGCGATCATGGGCACTGTGACTAAACGTGTCAAAATTAAATTAATTAAAAGCGATTATGTTTGCTAACTTTGATTGGAAAAAGACATACTTATGAGTTCCTATAGTTCACATCTTATACATATACTGAAAGGTAAGATCAATAGCTGTGTTTCCATTGTGGTACTTTTGGATTTTCGGTCATGAAATAAAAATAAGCAAGAAAAACCAATAAACCAACACGTAAGCGGGATGGGGGGACACTGATTGTTAACAAGGTTACTTTTCGTAAGCGCATCTAGTGAGTAACCCCAGGCACGGCAGCGTGTTGCTGAGGAGATTCTACTACACACATCTAACATCACTACTGAATGTCACCCAGTAAGCCGAAGTTAATACAACACACACAGTGAATATCAGCTACAGACTTCGGGCGCAAGCGTCATGCTCTTTCCTTTAAACCTTTCTCTTGCCTCTGATTCGCCAAGTAAGAGATGGGGTGCCCCTCCCTCCATAGATGTCGTCTTGCATAGAGAGCCTAATCTATCTGCCAATTTGGTCCAACCGATTCAAAAGTTAACAAGGCGAAGAACATAAATTGACGCTACTAATTTATATTGCAATTTTCAGGTTTCTGGAAGGAAATAACACAAATAGGAGCACTTCTATGACAACAGGTCATGACAACATTATGATCAAATTTCCCTCCGCAGTTACACGCTTGCTTAATGTTATCTCTCGTGCTAGAATCAGATGTATGAAATTTCGCGTCCCAGAAATGCATCGCTCAAAAACAAAAACTTTAAAATTAATGTAGTCGCCATCAGTTCATTTATGTTAGCACGCCCTCTTACATTATATGGAGTTGAAAGTTCATCAACTACTTCCTGTACATAGGGTTTGTTACAAACCTCTTCCGCTCATTAGAGATGCAAGACAATTAAAGTGCATCATACGCCACCATCTTATAATTAATGCTTATTTTGCTGCCGATTACTTTTCAGGTAAAGGAAAAATTCACTTGTTCAATGACTTACATTGTCCTGTGTATACTCAAGTGCCGGTCACTTGTCCACTAGCTGCTACTCACTAGAACTACAGCCAATGAACGAACAGACATTGCACGAGTATGCACAGGACAGTGGATTCTAACATGCGAGTCAATGAAGTCGCGAAATATTAATTTTCCTTAAATGTAGCCTTAATATAATAGTTGCATCAATTTGGCTCGAGGGATTGCAAAGTAATTTCCAATTTATTTAATTTCTGTAATGCTACTTGTTGGAAGTCACTAGTCCTATTACAAGCTCGATGACTTAATGGGGTTGGAGAACGACGCTTGCGCCCAGTACAGTGGGAGGCTCGGCTAGAAGGTGAGGTGCGGATGGTTGGGGAAGGTGAAGAAGGTGAGGGAGAGGGTAAGCAGGGGTCAGGAACTCACCACCGTGGGCACCTGACCAGGAATGAGCGCTTGGCCGGGCGGCGTCAGACCCATCTGCTGCATGAGGGCGTTCTTCAAGGCGAGGTGGTTGCGTCCGTTGATGAGCAGCTGGTCCTTGAGATGCTGCGGCGGGTGGAAGTACTTGCAGGGCGGCTTCTCGCGGTTACACCGGCCCTGCAACACAACCGCACCTCAGTCAGTACTGCAACAACCCCAGCATCCGCCAGTAAGCCACCCATCAATGCCGATACAAACATACACTCAAACAACACTAGCATCAACCAATACCACCAACAAACGCCCGACAACATCGTCAGAAACACCAAGTTAATTTACCATAAAAAGTGCATTTTGGAAACATACTTGCCCGTATATTACACATATTTTAACAGAAACACTGATAAATTATACATATACAAATAATTTCTACTTGTATAGTTTATACCGTAGGCATACAAGACTTACCTTATATGATAGTTAAGAATGCAACTTTTGACCTAAGTTCAACCATTTTGCAATAAGTCTGCGATGACTGATACAAGGAGGCCATAATTTGATATAAATACCAGACAAGGTAATGACATAATTACTGTAGCCTGCTTTTCGCAATGCTACTCTCTATTTATAAGTTAGTAACAATATACACTATCACAACGATAAACAATTCGTAATGTAAGCCTAAGTCATTAATGCACAGTTTCACTTCACATACAGTTTACGAAATAATTTGGGAAAAAAAAGTTATTGCAGTCGGTTATCTATAAAACGATAGCAAGCAATTTTTATCTGCCGATTTTCACAATTATACTTCTCTAGACTAATATTTAATTTTGATTCGTGAAGTATTAAACAAATACGAAACAACATCTGTAACAACAAATGTTTAACGCTACACTGAGACAAAATTGAGAGGATAATTTTTAAAATGCAACGTAGGAAAATACTTCAGTGAAATTGCTACGTTTGACAAGAGAAGTGAAAAAGTTCTAATATGCCTGCAGAAATGCGATACTATTCAAACACAAAGATCATCATCTTTTAAGACCGGTTACAAGTATGCTTTGCTCCGCTTAACTTCAGTCAAATTCGACAGTTCTGAGGTCTTCGGCAACAAATAAATGTCAGTTGGTATTTTTGGTCTCAAAACAACCTGAGGTGCCTACTCTACACAATTTACTGTAAATTTTATTTTGTATTGTGACTGTTTAGTGATTATTTTTTATATATTTTTTAATTTACGTCAACACAAAGTAAACTTTACTGTAACTTACTAATGTTCGAGATGGCACCTCAGATTCATTTTATGACCAATCAACTCAAATTAAAAAATATATCTGCAAAAATTAAAAAGAAAATTACCTCAAAAACTGTCCATTTCTCAACAGAACCATTTTGAATGTATTTAAGAAAAATTCTCCTAAGAGTAAATTTGCAAAGAAATGCTGTATTGAAGAGTGCAAGAAAACATTAGCTCATATTTTTTGTCAAACGCACTTCCTAAAATTACAATTTACGTACTAAATATGAAGAAAAAACTGAAATAAAGCAAAATTTCCTACGTATTTTTCTTCCAGAACTGACACACTCGTTTGAAAGAGCTATGTTTCTAACAACGATTCATTGAGAAATATTACATTTCTACATTCCTGCACCGTTTAAAGTCAGCGGCTGAAGATTTCCTTGGCAGGGCCATTAACCGCGTTAAAGCCGTTCAAATGTAATAATTCGTACTTTTATATTTGTACGAAAAAGTGTTACTTTTGAAGACGTTACTAGTGACTACATGTTGTATGTTACGGCAGCACACGTCCGATGAAAATCAACAAACTTACTGAAATTAAATATTTTGCACTGAAGTTAGATGTCACCGGCTATGTGATAACTGTAATTAATATCATGTCGAACATTAGCGACTTCTTAACTTAAAAATCATGTATTATTTTATCTCCAAAAAAATATCATGTTTTAAGTAAATAGCGGTATTCCTCCAGATGACAACGATACCAAGGTTATAGCTATGTTGGCAGTTACAAGTGCACATCCCGTCTACGACAAGACGAGCTGCTATGGCGAGGTGCCGTGATAACAGCTGACACTTGCATGACCCTGTTGGTTCACGGCCCGTGGGCGACTGGTTAAAATATACGAGTGTGGTTCATTATATACCGACTTGACGCGTCCTGTATAGCATCTGTAGTGACAGTGAGGCTTGTATTTGTTACGTAAAACTATTAAAATTCATATTACTGATGTGACAATTTTAAGCACCACTAGAACGATCTTAAGATATTCGAGTGGATAGGACACATCATAAAAGACAATATTATGTACGGCACTGATCATGTATACGTAAAACATTATGTTTTGTTCACGTTTAAGCAATGGTCCATCATTTCTACTGCTTTCACGTTAGTTTTTTTTTTATTCCTACACAGTTTCGTTAAAAAAACTGTTTTAACTACATAGGTTAATAGTTTCTAGACAAAACATGTAGATTTAGCTAATTAGTTTTAACAAGAATTTCCTTAATTGTATAATTAGCTGAAACCAGTATGTATTTTGTCTTGAAAAAATTTGTTAACATAGTTTATACTTTTTTTTAAACAAAACTGTGCAATAATTTTTTGACATCTGCTGTTTTGGATTTTAAAAAATAACTACGTACAAACAGTATAAATGATAGAACGTGGTCTTTTGACAATGTTTCGAAATTTAAATAGTAAATATTTCAATTTTGTATTAAAAGTTTCATGTTTCAGTTAAATTGGTAAAAAAATTCTTTAATATATATTTAAAGGTAAGGAAAAGAACATTCTGCGACTTTAATATTCCGCATGTTATAATCCACTGTTCTATGTTCAAGTCTTCTCTATTCATCCATTGTCTGCTGTTCTACTGAGTAGCAGCTAGTGGACAAATAGTTGGGGCTTGTGTTTAGTGGCGAGGTGTAGATATGTTCCAAAGCAAGCAGTTATGAGACCCGACTGTACACTTTGAGCAGGTTACAGTTGTGTTGCACAGACCTAGGTGTATTACTGAGAACTAGTTCCTCGTCTCTTACATGCTACTGGCTGAATGTTGTACCTGCCTTTATCAGTCAAATAAATAATTCCACAGGCAACTGAGAGATCTGTACAGTCACTGCTAATCACAGCTTGCCTTACAACACTTCACGCTTCGCCACTGCATCGGGCAATGAAATCTAACATGCAGGTCATTGAACTAGCTAAATATTCATTTCCCTACCTAAGGGTAAAATTCTGAACTGCACCGTAGATCATCTTCTGAAATGTACAACTGGTACACGACTGAAGAACTACACACCATCCGGCAGACAGGACAGAGTACTCACTTAAATGTGTCGCCAGGACAAGTCTCGGGGTAACCTGACGTAAACTGTGCACTTGCATGGTTTGGCAACAGACTCAGCCTGTAGATTCTCCGCCGTAGATCCTGGTGACGATCTACATGTACAAGCGGTTTGGGATATAACACCCCTCAAAAAAGCCCCCGCGAAATCTATATTTTCAGCCAATCCGTACCTTTCCGCATGTAATGGCTAACAAAGGGATATGTCTAACCTCTCTAAACACGTCACTTGATATTTGCGCATGTAAGATGAATTGTGCCGTTGGAAGGAACTTGTATTGTTTGATAAAATGTGTTTATAAGTTGTATAAAATACAACTATGACTATGTCAATTGATTTTATTTCTGCATTGATGAATTTAAGTAGAAAAATATACGGAACTATATTCTGTAAAATCGCTGCAAACCAAACAAGCAGTAAGGCCACTGTTGTGTAATATTGTGTTATACGAAGTAATAGCTAGTGATATTTTTCAAAGGTTAGATATTTAGTTCTCACTTTATCCCGAACCATATAAGAACAAGGGGTTTATTTACAGGAAGTCTTCAAATAATATTCCTTGTAGGGTGAACTGAACATACATGGTGATATACGTTAATATCGTGAAGAACCACTATGCGGGCTTCATGCAGTTGGGAAGGCTCTGTACCCCTAGTTCACTATGTTACCACCAGAGAGCAGGCATGTGTAGTTCCTATATTAAGCGACCAACGTATCACATGCAAGATCACAATTAAAATGTTTAACATATTCGTAGTGCTGAAGTTCGAAGCCTTACGGGTGTTCAAGTGCGATAAAATATTAATTTTATATTTTTATGAAGTAGTGTTAGTTTTATAGATGATACTTGTGAGTATAGTTTACTTTTACGAAACAATTTTAGCTCTCATAGTTTTCTCATAACGGTGCGTCAAAGTCAAATTTTGCTTGTTATACTGCCATGGAAATAGCTAAAACTAATTGATCTACCTAAATAAAATAATTCACTGTGAACTAACATCCCATGAGATCTGCAATAAAACAGTCTAAAACACACAACGTAATATTTCAAATTTTTTTATAAAGCTCGCAAAAGTACGGAAAAATTGCAAATTCAACTTTTTTTTTTTTTAATATAAAAATAGTTCACGGAATATTTTCTAAATGCTGTATTACGTAGCCCATGGCATGTTATTTCACCGCGAATTATTTCACTTACGTAAGTCTATTAATTGGTTTTCACTATTTGCATGGCAGCAGAACATGCAAATTTTGACTTTGACGCATCGTTATGAGAAAAATGACAGCTATATTGTTTCGCTAGGGGAAACTGCACTCACAAGTATCGTCTATAAAACTAACACTAATTTATATAAATATAAAATTATTATTCTATCGCACTTGAACACCCTTAAGCCTAGTACACAAGGTCATCTTTCTTGAACAAGATGTACACGTTCACACGTTCTTGTTCAAGCCGACTTGCACCATGTGACTAGCCAACTTGAACACAAGTATCCTTTTAACCAACTTAGATTTCCTCCACCGCCGGGCACTATGTAACACAAATGCAGAACCTAAAATAAGTAACAATCAAGGTTTATACCTTATACCGAGCTCAAAAGTTACCACCTAAAGCGACAACCGTTTTTTTTTTTTTGTTTTAAATAATATTCTACGTCTTCATAATGCTCATTTTACTTTGAACAATCTTGACGAAACCTCTGCAGCGCACCTGGACTTATGGTGAGAGGGTTTAACGGACCTTTAAGGTGGGAGACTAGTCGCCATATTGGATTACTTAATTAGTTGACTCTTTTTAAATTCTGAGAAGAAAAGTGTAAATTTTGAGATTATAGCGGGAATTCTATGTATTTTGTGCTACGGTACAAACATCGCAGTTGAACTTTTAACGTATGTTCAAGCCGCAGTCAGTCACACAAATTGTATAATATTGTTAATTTTGGGTGACTGATTGCGGCCTGTATATACGTTAAAAGTTCAACTGCGATGTTTGTATTATAGCGCAAGATAAATAGAATACACGCTATAATCTCACATTTTACACTTTTCTTATCAGAATGTAAAAAAAAAAAAAAACTAAAAAAAAAAAAATTATTCAACATGGCCACTGATGTCCCACCTTTACAACAAGGTCTTAAGAGTCGATGAGGGTGACATGAGGTGAAGGGACAACACAACACCAATAAACTATCAGGGATTCGAACTCAACACATCTAGCACCGTAGACCCGCGCCTAACCTACTACGATACAAATACGAAATTGAAGTATACTTCTCGATTGCGACTGAAAAGGTTTCGGTAAGCACTTAAGGGCGCGGTTCTCCTCAGTTTTCAACGTTTTTATTTATTTTTATATTGGTATCAGATATTTATTTTCATATTTTTAACATAAATTGTGACTGAATCTTCCTCTTAGGAAATTTTTGTATCTCTCATAGTTCTTGCATAGCGAGTCGTGAACGTCAAAATTTGCACTTTACGGTTTTATGCACGCCACTAAAACAAACTGACATAACAAACCGAAAAAATTCACAGTGTATGACAGTGTTTTAGGCCATGATTTGACATGTATAAAAACAAAAATAAAAACTTTTTGTATTTAATAAAAAATGCTGAGTTTTAAAATGAAAATTTAAAAATTCCTACAATTTTTTAAAAGTACAAAATTATATTTATTTTTGTTTTTATACATGTCAAATCATAGCCTACAACATTGTTATACTCTGTGAATTTTTTTGCTTTGTTTTGTCTGTTTGTTTTAGTGGCGTGCATAAAACCGTAAAGTGCACATTTTGACGTTTACGACTCATTACGTAAAAACTGTGAGAGATACAAAAAATTCCTAAGAGGGAGATTTAGTCACAATTTATATTTAAAATAAGAAAATTAATATCTTATACAAATATAACAATGAATACAAACGTTGAAAACTAAGGTTAACCGCGCCCTTAACGTCTGGTGAGGGGTGATAAGATGTGTGTATGGAGCAGCGCCGGAATGAAGATACGTGGGAAACGGGAGAACCCCGAGAAAACTCGCCGACCAGCGGCATCGTCCGGCACGATTCCCACATCCGTGGACCGACCTCGCCGGGGGTTGAACGCGGATCGCCCTGGTGGGAGGCGAGCGCTCTAACCACTAAGCTGACCGCGGTGTGCAGTCTGCTTGTTATTCCTCAGCCAGACGACCACAGTAACTCCCGGACATTGACTGTGACTGGGAATGATAAACTACGAAGAACACACTCATGTATATTACATCACGGCCATCTAAAATAAAGACACTCTCATTAGAATGCATGTATTCCTGACGTCCTTGACTTTCATAATGTTGCCTCCACATCCTGGAACAATACAAACACGTCAACACGCCCTGCTATCTCCTGGTGGTTAGGTGGAAAAGGAGGGGGGGAGGGCAATCAACAGGCGTGGTCCGCATAACGATCTAGATCCTCAGTCTACTACAATAGAGTCTGCACCATTGGCGCGCGCCGTACTTAATCTTGGTGGCGAGGGGCAAGCATGTTCAGTGATTGATATGCCGATTATAAATTTCGATTTTAAGGTGCGAATTTAATTTTTTCTTCTCCTGTTAGTAAAACCAAAACGTATTTCCGGCAAAACTTTCAGAAATGCCTACAGCTGCAAAGTAGGCTAACTGTATGACTAGTTATTTCCAGAATTTTCACAATTTTCCCTGACTCTTTCCTGGCAACCATATTTCCATGCCTTTTGTTCCAGGTCGCCGGACATCCTGTATGGGAACCCATTTAAACTTAGCACAAATTTCTGCCATTTGAACAGCCTTAAGGTTGGACATCAGTCGCCATATTGGATTATTTAATTATTTGACTTTTTTAAATTATGAGAAGAAAAGTGTAAATTGTAAGATTATAGCGTGAATTCTATATATTTTGTGCTACAGTAAAAACATCGCAGTTGAACTTTTAACGCATGCTTAAGCCGCAGTCAGTCAAACAAATTGTTTTATATTCTTAATTTTGGGTGACTGATTGCGACCTAGATATACGTTAAAAGTTCAACTGTGGTGCTTGCATTATAGTGCAAGATAAATACAATTCACGCTATAATCTCACATTTTACACTCTTCTTCCCAGAATATAAAATAAGCGAAAAATAAAATAATCCAACATGGCCACTGATGTCCCACCTTAAGGGGTAAAATATTCTCGAAGTCATGGACTCTCTGCAGTACGCTTCCACTGCAGCCAAGATGATCCACACTGGCAAAAAAGATCTTCCACTGTTTCAAGAAAAAATCCACGGAAAAAAATTTCCCCAGAAGCGTCCGTAAATTCTCAGTCAAATAACGTAAAGTATTGGTTGTATTAATGGAACATTTTGTACATCAATCATTTCGTCCAACGGAAATTAAAGTTCAGCAAGTGTCCGCAACACCATGAACATTTCCGTTATTTTATGGATGTTTCAGTAACATCCCGTAACAGAAACTTCCATTATTCATTAAAATTGTCATCTATGTTTAAGAAGGGTGCCGCCTTCCAGTGTGTTAGAGGCTCAGAAGTGACGGAGTCATAAGGGCGACAATGAATCGCGCATTAAGTGCCACATCGCCATCACAACGAGCCAAGCAATGAACTAGCGTGCGAGATTACCGCCGATATATTTCTACTATGAGACTTACAATAAATATTATTGGTGGAGAGTCTGTAGCAAAGTTCAGTGCACATCTGAGTTTCACATACATCCGGTTACAACATGTTGAAGTAGGGCAGTCTGAAAATTCCGTTTTCTAGCTAAGTCTTAACAAAGACATTCCGTTCTTGGGCGAAGAGTAGGTAACTTTGTACCATTTTGGGGTAACATTGTACCACACATTTTCTATTATATAATCGCTTTTATGCCTTCAACCTTTACGTAGACTTCATTATCAGCACATTTATTCATCAGGAACACAGCCATATTAATAAAATCTTAGATATGTAATTTAAAATTAAACTAGGCTGGTGGTACAAAGTTGCTCTGACAGGAACAAAGTTACCCCAAATAACTGTACCCATCCGAAACGCATGGTAGGCGGCGCCCTTAATGATATTTTCGTAATATGCCTAAATTATTTTTCCCGTTTCTGAATTAATATTTGGGCAAGTTAGTGGAGACATTGTGACTGTTCCAGTGAGGAAGTGCGCGAGGGTGCCGGCGAGGAAAGTGTAAAGTTTCGAACAGCGCACTCCAGACGGCTAGGACCAGCTGAGTGTTCGCCAACTACGACCAAGGAAGAAGAGAGGACACAAGAGTCGCGACTTTACCTCGTGACCCCTTGTCGCCAGCTGGAGGAGGAGGAGGAGGAGGAAAGGGAAAACAAAAACGAATTAGGGTCTGGAGCAGAGACGAGGCGAGGAGAGCCGCCCTCCGGCTGGCAACCTGCAAGTGCACTCCATTTTAACGACTTTCCGCCATTTTACCACTCTGCCGCCCCCTTCGCACCTAACACCTCCTTGTCATCAGCAGCAGGAGGGGGGGGTGGTTTATACGCCGACCTGGCAGCTACCTCCGCACTTGTCACTTTCGACGACTGTCCCGGGGCCACGCCCCCTGAGATTTGCAAACTACCATCCCTCTACATCCTTCTCCCTTCCCGCCAAACCCAAAACAAACTGGGAAAGGCCGCCCTATAATTAGGGACCTGAAAAATTCGCGGTTTTCTTTTGCGCACAAGCTAGGTTTTGAACAACCGTGGGTTCCTGTAGCATTCTTAATTTATTTGACACTTAATAGAAGGCGCTGAGACAAAATCAAAGTAGCAACTAAATGCATATCAAACAGCCAATGAGAAGCAGTTGTCTACTTCTGTAAGAATATGTTCTTGGAGGCTAACCTACACGTCGTGAACACACCAATTATTCCAGTCTCTACTCATAATTAGAGGTACGTCAATTTCGCGGATTCATTAGGCAGAAGCCTAGATTGCTCAGTCCTGTACACGCTCTGGATACAGTCGATCATTCATTGCCTTACAACGTTACAAGCGATAGCTCTATGAATCATTTCCTTATTTACTACTGGCTTGGAGTAGTCAAATGCGTTTCGTGACAGCCGCCAGCTAATCATACACGTGATTATAAACTATATATTTTTGGCGTTCAACCTGACCTGTAATGTATTTGCGAAATTGACGTACCTATACTCATAATGGACAGAGTTTATAGGAGGAGCCAGTGCTGTCCGGTGGTGAAGGTAAAGCACACGACACGGTGCGTTGTTTGATTAACAGGGACGTGAAAAATTCGTGTTTTATTTTTAGGCACAAGGCAGAATTGCAGCAACTGTAAGTTCTTGTCACCTTCACAAAAGATTCTTACTTATTTGACGCCTTCTGGAAGTCGCAGAGCCAATAGTAAAAATGTAACTAAATGCAGGCACATATCACTGTGAGGTATTTTTTGGGAAAAGATTTCAGCACCAGCTTGTTTTGCAGCCAATGAGAGGTTTTTTTTTTTTTTTTCTTTCTTTCTTTCAGCGTTTTGAGGTACCTACTCACCAGCCACAGGAAGCGTGGTGTCACAGCAACAGTGATATGACTGGCCCAGTCAAATGAGCGACACCAGAAACACTGTCAACAAGCTGCAGATGTAAGGCATTGAACAAAAAACCAGTGGTTCTACCTATGTTGTTCCATCTGCAGCTCTGATTCGTGGCTATACGCAGTCCACGATAAAATTAACACTTCTTACATTTTGCTATCATATTTACTATTTTTATACATAAAAACTACCATGAAACTAAAAACCACTGTAAGCGTTTCACCATTCTCAAAACTTAAAAACTTCGGGTTCAATAAAATACAGATTTCGGATATAACCAGTGTTGGGGAGTGCTCATTTAAAGTGAACGGACTATATTGGTATAACGGACAGCTGATTTTCGCGAAATTTTTTTTCTTGTTTTAATGCCTACGTATAAGGACAAGAAAAGTTCGCGAATTCAATGACCTTACATGTTAGAATCAACTATCCTAAGCCTCGATAATGTGTCCACTAGCTGCTACTCAGTGGAACAACTGACAATTAACTCTTGAGTACGTATAGGACAATGGAATCTAGCATGTGGGTCATTGAATTGGTGAAATTTTCCTGTCCCTAACTATGTACACTTGTGCGGTTCTGCTCAATGCTGGACGGATGTTTTTAACCGCCACGTTTCTCAGGGTTGTACCCATACGCCACAGACTTTACATTCTGCCTGGCACAGTCAAATGGGAGACATCTCTTCACAAAGGCCATGATTAGAGACACTGGTAAATCGTGGGAAAAGTTGATTGTTTGCTAGGCTCCAACAAGCTATGTATAACACTGAAGGTTTTGCACCTATATTGACTATCGTTCACGTGAAGCTGTGTCCCTCTTCAACATGTCCAATTAGAACTGTAGTTTTAACACGGAACGTATGTGATTTGCCAAAATATTGTTCACACGTGTCACGATTAAGATACTACCGTTTATTGGAGACTATGTTAAATATTTTCGCGATTTTCCAGTGTCTCTAGCCATGATGTACATAAACAAGCAGCGCTGAAACTGTACTGTACATATAAAACATTGACAAAAGCTGATGCGAAATACTTTCACGAATATCAGGCGTCCCTTGGCAGCGTGTCATTCCGTAGAGACGTCAGACATCATCCCTTGACAGGCAACAGGATCAACGTCTCAGTTTTAATATTAGTTCATAAACCAATTTACTGACCCTTAAAGTAGAGAGAAACCAAAGACAGCACAGCGGCCTGGAATTCTACAACTACAAGATTAACTATTGGTTTTTGTAATTTATTTTTAATTGAATTTCTTAACAGTTTTTTTCTTTCTACTGAAAAGTTTGTAACCCGTGATGTTGGCCCTTTTGCCTGCCAAGGGACGATATTTTACATGTGCCGATCAGCTTTGCTCAAAAACTTTTGTGTTTAACACGAACCAGTGAAAAGTAACTTAGCCGCAAAGAAAATTTTTGTTTAAAAGTTACAGTAATGACCACAAAAATTATGGTTCATTTAAAATCTTTATGACGAAGATATTTGCGGTATTTTTAACTTAAGCATTATACTGGAAAAATTATTACCTTTGCTTCAGAGAAACTGACATTACTTTAAAAGAAATCGTTATAAAGTAAAAATCCCACAAAATCTGAGTTTTCCACATTAATGCAATTATTTACTGCAAGCTTTAATGACTTTGTGGCAAAGAAACTGGTTTCAGATTTCAGTCACGCATAAGTAAATATATAAGTCAGTTCACATAGGCTTAAAAAATTCTGTTATGTAACGCTTTACGTCGCCACCGGCTCTGAAGTTAAAAATTAAGTAATACAAATTAGTTACAAGCAAGCAAACATAAAATAAATAAATTTAGAAAACTGCCTTTTTTAAGAACTGACTATAGCCCTGATGTACACAGTCTTGGTTTCCAAGTCGTAATATTTGTTTTATTTAGAGTATAAATAAAACTTGTGTTCGTGTAGAAACGATTTTATGTACAAGTTATTTAACAGTCTTGCGCAAAATTTTCTTTATGTAAACAGTGGCAAAAAAAATGACTCCCCCCTATCACTGTTTACGAATTGCATTTTGAAAGTAATGCAAATTTTGCGCCGAAATGTTGAAGAACTTATAAACAAAATTAGTTTTACAAGGAAAAATTGATTTAGGGTCAATACTCTAAAACAAATACTACGATTTGAAAACCAAGAATTTTTACACAAAATCTTAAGGGCGTTAGACCCGTATTTTTTATATTTGTGCCAAACACTGTTCAACACTTACACAGAAGATAACATTTAATTTCCCCACATTAAAAAAAAATTAGGCCCCATAGGCTTCGCACAATCACTCATCTAAGTCACAAAATGACCGTTGCGGTTTAGAGAAAATTGAAAGAAAAAACATTAGACCTAAGTTCCAAAAACAAGATAATTCTTATTGATACTAAATGCTATTAGCTACTTCAAGACGCCTTTGCGATCACAAAGAACATATTTGTATTTTTTTTTTTTAATTGATGAAAATTAGTAAATTATTACATAACTTCGAGTTGTGGATGTTACTGAATTTTTCAAAACTAACTTTTGTCAAACACGTCCTAAAATTGCATTGATACACTGAATTTCATTCAGTTCTTTTAATCTTGATATAATAAGTTAATTGCTTGATATAAGTTAATTACTTGATATAATAAGTTAATTACTTATTTTATTTTTCTCTACACGACAGCGGCCATTTCATGACCTTGATGAGTGATTATGCAAAACATACGGGATCTATTTTTTGTCATGTTACCTGATGTGTAAAAGTTGAAACTTGCTTGGCGCAAATATATGTATAAAAAAATAATAATTTTTGCGGGTCCAACTCCCTTAAGGGGTTAGTATTTATAAGACCCAGGCCGGGCGACGTGTGGCGCGGACGGAACAGATGACAGGCGAGACGACATAGGGAGCCGCGGCGCCGAGGCTGTTGCTTCGTCAATAATCCAATTTAATCGAGTTTACAGACAGTTACATCTCGCCTGTATTTGCATAACCTGGTTTGTAAGTATGAACAGCGAGTGACACCAGCTCTTCACTTCGTTACTACCAGAGCTGTAGCAATATACAGGACTCACTTCCGGTCGGCAGAGAGTAGTATACAAGATGATGCAAACTTGCACGTCACAACACAAAATATTTTGCCACTATGGGCCTCACAATTTTTTGCGTGTGGTGACAGAAAAATAGTTTTTCTGTCCCATCAGTAAAATTTGTAGTGACTACAAAATAATTTGGCAAGGTCCACATTCACAAAAAATTTCGTGGCTACCACAAAACAGTTTATTTTCCGTGTGGAGGAACAGAACATGTAATATGACTAGAGACCCCTGTTTTTCGTGAAAATAATTTTGCCCCAGTTTGTTTCAGCGCCTCTCGTGCACCTCTGCGGTTCTGTTTCATGGTTATTGGCAGCGTGTTTATGTCTATCATTTGACTGAGCCAATTACAATAACGTTCCTGCAACACCACACGTCTGTGATTTGCCGGTAGAATAACAAGGTTCGTGAGAGTTAAAATATCCTATCACTGACTATGAAGCAGAACTGCAGATATGCACGTAAGGCACTGAAACAAAGTGAGGTAAAATTCTTATCGCGAAAAACAGGGGTCCCTTAATATGACGTAGGTAAAAAACCGGTACTGAACTAAAAGGTCTCAAGACTTACAGTGCATGGCGGTGATCTGAATTATATTACTGTAGAATGGACAATTCTTACCGTACAATTAAGTACTACTCATTTGGTATGCAGTAGCCTACATTAGCTACAACGACATTCCACAGCATAGGAGGTTCGGAATAAAGTGGACACTCCCAAAAACCCTGCTAAATTCCTATTTTCGGCCAAAGAATTTATTTCCGCGCGTAACGGCGGGAAATTTTTAACCTCTCTGGAAACGTCACTTGATGTCTTCGCGAGAAAGATAAATTGTGCGGGCGGTAGGAAGCTATATAGTTAGATACAAAAAAGTTATTTAATGATTTAAAAATACAAATACGTCGATTACAATTGATTTTACTTCTGTATTTTGTACTTAAATAGGAAAAATACACGGAACTACATTCAGCAAATCGCTGCCAACCATGCAAGCTATAAGATAACTATTATTGATGTTGAATTATGTGCAGTAACTGCAGGTGATTTTTTTAGAAAGTTAAATCTTTAGAGCTCACTTTATCCAGAACGACCTACAACTAGAGGCACAATTATTTCGCGTATTGAGTCTAGGCATAGCCGTCTTTAGTAGAAGGCCGCGGCCTTAGATCTGGCAACCCTGGCAGGAAGGGTCCTTTTTAAATACTTATTTTAGTTCTCCAAAGTAGAGCCCGGTAATTTTCGCGAAAAGAATTTTGCAGCACTTTCTTTCAGTGCCTTACGTGCGCACCTGCATCTCTGCTATGTGGTCAGTGATTGGATGACGTAACAACAAGCGTGTGGAGGTAAAACCCGCAAATCACAGACGTGATATGTGGCAGTTATCCGTGTACTGATTGGCACAGTCAAATGAATAACAACTCTGCACAAAAACACTCTGTCAATAGCTATGAAGTTGAACTGCAGGTGTGCGCGTAAGACACTGAAACAAAGTGGGGCAAAAATCTTTTCGCGAAAACTACCGGGCCCTACTCCAAAGATAATGTCTGTACCTGATTCGTCATTCTGCTCTACATATCGGCGAATCAGGGGAAGCCACTGCCTTTGGCGAGACAAAGAAGTGTTAAAATGACCCTTCCTGCCAGTGTTGCCAGATCTAAGGCAGAGGCCTTCTACTAAAGATGGCTATGGTCTAGGTCAGATTGAATGCCAATAATGTATACTTCACTATTCCTTCTATGATTAGACGACACTCGTTTCAACACACCTTTGACGACTGCAAGCCAGTGATAAATAAGGAAACAAGTCGTGGTGGTAACAAGTGTTACGGATACAAGCTAATGGATATTTGGCTTCGGCCAGTGTATGTGTAGGTCTGAGAAGACTAGGCTGTTGTCAGATGAATATGCGAAATACTCGTGCCTCTACCTATAACACAATCCATCTCGCACGTTACGCACAACTGACATCTTGTACTGTGAACTGTAGCGCAGAAACTCAGTCCCATACAAACAACAACACTACCAGAACACTTTGCGCCAGTACATGGAGTGCCTCCGTGCTTTAAGACCGAACTATTATTGACGTCTGCCTTAATGTAGCCCGTAATGTTTCTATTTTTGGAAAGTCTGCAGCGAGTAAATAACGATGAGGCGAGAACTCGTCTTTGAGCAGAGATTGCTGGCAAGGGTGTTAGCAGAACACGAGATAAGGGGGGCTCACGTGTTTATGGCTCATGAGTAGAGACCGGAAATATTCGCGTGTTCACTGACGTGTAGGCTAGCCTGCAAGAACATGTGTGTATTGAAGCAGACATTATCTGCTCACTGGCTGCTCGATGACGCAATGCTATGGGCCTGCATTTAGTTGCTTCTGTACTATTGGCTAAGACACTTACAGCAAGTGTCAGATAAGTTACCGGCCAATTGCGAAAGTGGCACGAACTTACAGTTGCTGGAATTATAGCTTGGGGCCAAAAGAAAACGCGAATTTTTCAGGTCTCTACTCATGAGTAGAGATGATGGTCTATCGCGGGAAAACTTGACTGCTTGCTGGGTTTCAACGCACGTTCCGTTTTAACGAAAGATCACTGGCTTTTACCTGTACGTGGAGTTGTTACCCTATTTGACTGAGCCAATAAAAATCCCACTAATGAATTATTTTATGCATGTTATTGGTCTGCAGACAGCTACGTTGTGTCAGACGTGTATCACCAAATCATATTATGTCGCCAGAGACACAGTGCTTACAAGGCTATGTTGGCCCAAAACATGTTCGCGATACGCCATAATCTCTATTGATGGTATACCGCAAAAATGTTTTGTGCCAACACACCTTGCAAAACGCTGTAGTTATGCGACACACATGATTGGGTCATGTACGTGTGACACAAGGTAGCTGTCTGCAGACCAATAACATGCATAAAATATTACAAGAGCAGAATTCTCATTTGCTCAGTCAAATAGGGTAACAGTTCTACATAGAAGTGAAAGCCAGTAATCTTCTGGCAAGCTGAACGTACGTTGAAACCCAGCAAACATTCAAGTTTTCCCGCCATAAACCATCATCCTCTAATCATGAGTAGAGGCACGATTATTTCGCGTATTGTCAGGTTGGACGTCAATAACGTATACTTAGAGATGATGGTATACGCGAAAATATTTTGCGCCAAGATAGCCTTGAAAACACTGACACACCGTAGCTGTCTGCAGACCAATAATGTACATCGAATATTAAAACAGCGAGGTTCTTATAGGCTTAGTCAAATAGTGTAACAGCTCCGCGTACAAGTGAAAGCCAGTCATCTTTTCATAAGTTAAACGTACGTTGAAGCCTAGCAAATAGTCAAGTTTTCCCGCGATAAACCATCATCTCTACGTATACTTCATTCCTCCTACTGTTACTAGACGAGAGCGGTTTTAACACACATTTAACGACTGCGAGTTAGTTACAGAGATGGTAAAATTTCGCGAATTCAATTACCCGTTAGTTAGAATCAAATATCCTATGCATCCTCAAGTCCCGACCATAGCTGATAACACAGAGGAACAGCAGACAGTGAACGAATAGACAGGGCTTGAGTAAGCATGATATTTGATTCTAACATGCAGGTCATTGGATTTGCGAAATTTCGCCATGTCTACGTGGAGATATCACGTGCTACACGTTTGAACTGTTAGAAGTCGGAGTATATTCGGTTTCAGTCGGTACACGTATAGAACTGAGAAGTCTAGGCTGTTGCCAGATGAATACGCGAAATATTCGTGCCTTTACTCATGAGATACGAGAATTCGCATAATGATATCAAACAACATTTTGCATTAAATTTCTTTATCTTTTTAAGTGAAAGAAGGAAATTACGGGTATTTTGTTTAAAAATTATCATTAATAATACAGTTATTTTACTTAACATGCCCCCCTTCCCCAGGACAAAATCCTGGTGATGCCCGGTAGTTAGTAGGGGAAGAAAGTATTGTGTGACGCACTACACTTTGTCCAGCCGTCCTCCAATCACGAGCGCTCTCGCCTCGCCTGAGGAAATGGCGCTGACGGGAGATTTATTCGCGTCACGTCGCGTCGTCGTGCGCTGCCCTGGGGCGCTGCGGTGTCTCTGGGGATGAAGAAGCTAGTGGGAGGATGTGGGGGGGGGGGG
>PNEQ01098965.1:0-17151 GCA_003012365.1 Medauroidea extradentata | reverse complement strand
AACAATTTGTTTCAATGCCTTATGTGCACACCTGCAGCTCAGCTTCACGGTCAGCATCTCGGAGTTTCGTCCGCTAATCAGCATTGAAACAAACTGTTGCAGCATTCTTTTCACCAAAAATCGTGGGCTATATTTATGCATCAATTAGTTTCCAATGCCCTAAACCCGGTATAAATCATTCGGGATAAAGTGAGCACTAAAACTTAACCTTTGAAAAATGTCACTAGCCGTTACGACATATAATTCAACACTAACTATATTTGCCGTACTACTTGTACGGTTGACAGCGAAATTACGCAATATAGTTCCCTGTGTTTCATATTTAAATACAACAATACAGAAACAAAACCAACCGAAATTGGTATAATAGTAGTGTATATAATTAATAAACATATTTTTAAATTAAATTTTATCGATTCATACTGACAACACAATTTATCATACACGCAGAAACATCAAGTGACGTGTCCAGAGACATGACCCGCCGTTAGCGGTTACGAGCGGAAAGATACGAACTGACTGAAAATAGAACTTTAGCAGGGCATTGAGTGTCCACCTTATTCCGAACCGCCTACACAAACAATCCATACTCCAGTATAGAATTCCGTACTTAATTTCACAGAAAGATCCCGTCCTATTTTTCATAGTAGTGTATGTTCACGCGCATGCGCAATGCACACATTCAGCCACGACGCATTCGAAGTATACAAGCAGGGTTGCCAATGTATTTTGAATAGAAATATATTTCTTGTTTCCTGCTAAACAATGGCTGCCGAAGTTATGAAATCCTAAATAATACAAGAGAGTGAAACTTATTTGGGAATCAGTCGAGTGTCTTGTTTGTGAAATAGTTGTAGGGAATTCTACAGTTGAATTACTCACGAGAACAACGTGGTAATCAACATTTTTGTTAAAAATGAGTAAAATGTTGTAAACCCCTGTATTTGTCCCTCTGCATGTGTGGGATACATCTTCATTGCATATAACAACAGTTGAAGTCACTGCACAGGTGTCAATCAAATGATAAGCAGGACAAACGTGCTACTGTAAGAATTTGATTGAATATAACTAGAGACACTGGAAAATCGCGGGAATAGTTGACTGTTTGCTAGGCTCCAACGTGATGTATATAACACTGAATGTTTTGCATCTACATTGGCTATCGTTTATTTGTAGTATTTCATCTCTCTACAACAGGCCCAGTTAGAACTGCACAGCTTGGCCACACAGCGTGTGTGATTTGTCCCAAAACTGTTCACGCGTGTCACGATTAATATAATACAGTTTATTGGAGACTATTTTAAAAATTTTCGCGATTTTCCAGTGTCTCTAAATATAACTGTTGCATTCTGTTGCTTAAAACGTTGTTCGTGTGAACCATTCATTATACTTTTATGGATTATAGCAACCAACATCACAAACATATTTTTGTTCTTTATGAACCGAAAGTTGTTAGTAGAAAGTGATAGTGACATGCGAAATTCGCGTTATCACTGGTAGCAGACTAAAATTCACTTTCCTATACATAACAGAACATAATCTGCAATTCAATTGGCAAGTAACTTGTATGTGTTGTCATTGACGTGTGTTACGTCTTTACATAGATTGGCCTCTCTACCGTGTAAGTATTCTCCGCGGCAAGTCACAATATCGGCCAGCGGGAGACGTCGAACTACACTCTAAATAATAGTTTGTAAATGTATCAGACGTGCGCATAGGAGCGCTAAGAAAGTAGGTATGGTAGAATAGTTTCCCTTTTATAAAACAGTCAAATGTATACTGAAGTTACCAGACTTGTATTGTAACAACTGTAAAAGTTTGCATATTTACAAGACAGAAGTATGGTTACAGTCCCATACTGCGTCTGGGATAATAACATCCCAAACATTTTAGGAAGTTTTTTTACAGTGAGCCTATATAGTCACTTGGAGTCTAGTCAGCTGTCAGAAAATAATACGAATTTTGCATGTCTCTAGTGAATAGAGTGTACGCAACATAAGACGTTTTGCTACATAATTCCGGTATAAAATCGCTGTAGACGTTTATGTGCAGAAATATGTACGTAATTGAGTAGACAATTAAGGCTAGTGTGTAGCGGGCATTACATGCACACCTGCATCTCTGCTTCCAGGTCGGTGATTGGTAGGGACTGGAAAATTTCGCGAATTCAATTACCTGTAGCATAGCCATCTTTAGTAGAAGACCGCGGCCTTATATCTGGGAACCCTGCCAGGAAGGGTCATTTTGACACTTATTTTAGCTCTCCAAAGGCAAAGGCTGTACCTGATTCGTTATTCTGTCCCACATACCGGCGAATCAGGTGAAGCCATTGCCGTTGGTGAGACGAAAGAAGTGTTAAATTGACCCTTCCTGGCAGGGTTGCCAGATCTAAGGCCGCGGCCTTCTACTAAAGATGGCTGTGCCTGTACACTCTAAATCTGAATTAGTGAAAATTCACTGATTCACACTGATGGATGGAGCAGTTTCAACAATTTGAATCAGTGAAAGTAGTCACTGCTTAATTTGTGAATATTCATTGATTTTTTTTTTTCAAGGGTACTAACGTCTTACAAGAGAATTAGTAGATATTCCACCAGTTTTCCCAGTTGTTTTCAAAGAACAGTTTTCACTTATTGAATAAGTGAAAAACTACTGGGAAATCTGTGGACATTCACTAATTAACTTGTGGAATGTTAGCACTCTTTACCGGAATCAGTGAATAGTCACCGATTTCACAGTGATTTCTCACTGATTCAATTTGTTGAAACTGCTCCATCCATCGGTGTGAATAAGTGAATATTCATTAATACAGATTTAGAGTGTAGGCTAGACTCCTTGTACTATGCATACTCAGGGCCCGTCATTAGTTCATTGTCTGCTGTTCACCTGAGTAGCAACTAGTGGACACATAGTCAGGGCTTGAGTATGCATAGTAGGCTACAATGGATTCTAGCCTACAGGTAATTGAATTCGCGAAATTTTCCAGTCCCTACATATAGCGGCGCAAAAATCTCGCCAAGTTCAGTGTTCCCAACTGATCGCACACTAAGGGCGCGGCTACCGCAATTTTCATCACCATTTTTTTTTATTTTTTATTTGTACCAGATATATTTTTTTCTTATTTTAGTCACAAAATGTGACTAAATTTGACTCTTATGAAATTTTTTTTATCTCTCATAGTTAGAGTCCCCGAAATTTCGCGGATTCAACTGAGGAGAGGTTGGATTTCTGTCATGTACATGTTGGAAACTATTTCGATCGGGTCGTTGTTTATTAAACGTGACCTTGCGGACTCCGAACCAATGGCGGACATGCGTAAAAACGCTCACGGACTCCTGCGCTACATCGTCAAATGTGCAAATGCTCACTCACTGGAGCAGAAGCCAATGAACAAATATAGCTGACGACAGTGCACACAGGACTGTGGAGTCTAGCCTGCTGGGCGTTGAACCCGCGAAATATCCGGGCCTCTACTCATAGTTTTCGCGTAATGCCTTGTTAAAGTCATATTTTGCATGTTTCCGTTTTAACTACACTGAAAACCAAACTAAAAAAAATCACAGTGGATAAAGACATTGCAGGCTACAATGTGATGCTCATAAAAAATTAAGAATAATATTTTTTTAATTAAAAAAATTCCGAAACTAAAAACAAAAATTTTAAAAATTCAATATAGTTTTTTTTAAATACAAATAATTTGTGTTCCTTGTTTTATGAGCATGAGATTAAGCCTGCAATGTCTTTATCCATTGCGATTTTTTTTAGTTTGGTATATCAGTTGGTTTTACAGTAGTCGTTAAACCGGAAACATGCAAAATATGACTTTAACAAGTCATTACGCGAAAACTATGAGAGATAAAAAAATTTCATAAGAGCCAAATAAAGTCACAATTTGTGTCTAAAATAAGAAAAAAATACCTGGTACAAATAAAAATAAAAAAAAATTGTGACGAAAATTGCGGCAGACCGCGCCTGAAGTACAAACGTCCAAATTTCGCGTCATTTGGCGGCACGCTAGAATTCACTCGCCTATCCTCACCTAAACACGCTCTTTTGTGTGATTGGCTCCAGGGAGCCGATTAAACATAGCTTTTTATGGCAAAAACTTGTACCAGCGCTATAATGTATACGCACACATATGCAATATCATACCTATTTAACTTCTGCACTGCACTTGCGCTGCGTAGCTGCCAATAGCAGGTGTAGGTCGTTCGGGATAAAGTGTGCACTAATAATTTAACCCTTGAAAAATATCACTAGTCGTTACTGCATATAACTCAACATTACCTCTAGTTGCCTAACAGCTTGTGTGGTTGGCAATGAGTCAACCGAATGTAGCTCCGTGTATTTTCCTATTTAAATGCAACAACACCGAAATAAAATTAATTGAAATAGACATATTTCGATTTTATGCAATCTAAAAACTTTAAAAAAAAATTAAATTGCAAAGGTTCCTACCGAATGCAAAAATTATTTTACACTCGCAAACACCAAGCAACGTGTCCGGAGAGGGCAGATATTTCCAGTCAATAGCCGTTACGCGCGGAGAGATACAAATTGCCTGAAAATAGAACTTTTGCAGGGATTATTACAATGCTCACCTTATCCCGAACCACGTTTAGTTTTATTTAATCGGGAGCCAGGTCTTCGTGACTTCGCGTGCTCGCATTACTCAACGTCCCTTACATAATCGGTTGAGAAAGTCCAGGAGTCCTCGACTGGCGCATTGACGGCGTTGCAGCGTGTCACGCATATTCTTTTTTACGCGAAACCACTTAACTTATTCATGTTATGTTTATCTACGAAAATAACACACACTTGAACCTATGCTTTTTTGTTTTCCAAAAATTTGCACGCTTGTTAGAAACACGATTTTCGGGCCACTCAAAATGGCAAAAAACGGCGTTTTTAGACTGATGTAACTTCGAAAATATCACCTGAGTTCGTAAAGTGCAAAGCGAGAGGCACGCGTTGGACTTTGCTTCGTACTATTGAAAAATAAAATTTTAGAGTCACCACTTAAAGTTCCATAGGACATAGACTACAAGGAAATCCTTGCATGCCAGCTTGACGCGCTGTGAATAAGAGCGATATTCTACTCGTAGAGCCTTCTACTGTGGATCTTATAAGTCCGCTGTTTCCATGCGTCAAACGTGGAACTTTGATACCGGTTAAGACTCCTCTTAAGGCCATGTTCTTTATTTTCTACTTTTTCTTAGCGTTATTAAGTTTTTACGCCTAAACGATAGAAGATATAAAAAAATACGTCTGGCAGTTTTGTTTAAAATCGTTTTCTTCATGTTGGCTGATTTTTTTCGAGGCAAAAAATGCTATGGTTTTAGCTAATTATGTAATTAACGAAATTATGGTTAATAGACTTTTTAGCCGAAACCTCGTAGAATTTCTTGCTTCGAAAAAAAATAAGTATAATGGGAAAACCCATTTAAAACAAAACTGCCAGGATGGATTTTTGATTTCTACTCTCGTTTAAGATAAAATAATTAATATCGCTAAAAAGTATAAACTAAAGAGCATGTCGTAACGGCGCGTCACACAAACTGCCGGTTAACAGTACAAGTCAGACGAGCACACGGTATATTGGAGCACAGCCTGATGTCAGATTATAACATGAAACTTGCCTGTGTCTGCGCATAATTATGTACGGGCCGCACAACTTTAGTAAAAACATTCTCGCGCCGACATGTTTCAACGCCTAACTTGCACACTTGCGAAAGTCTGCTTCGTGGTTATTAGATTTGCGGCGTTCAATTAACTCGGGAATTTTCCCTTTCCTTTTTTAAAGCCGTTAAAAATGTTCAAGTGGGGAAAACGATAATTTTATATTTGTATAAAATAGGGTTAATTTTTTACACATTACTTGAGAGTACATTTTCCTTTTACGAAAAAAAAATAGCTCACACATCTTTCCCATAATGGCATTTTAAAGTAAAAATGTGTATATTTTTACTTCATACAAAACTTGAACACTACTAAACATAATTAAATGTAAAAAAATTAATAAATAACATCAAAACATGTCTCGGTCTACGGCTTGAAAAATACAAAAATCTATTCTACAATATGTTTGTATTTTAAAAAAATTTGCTAAAAGTAACAAAAAATCTACACATTTTAGAAATCGTTTTTTTTTCCCTCAAATATTATTTTTTTGCATTGGATTTTTACATACTTCAAGCAGTAACTCGGTACATTAAGTTACAATGTGAGTAATTTCATTTCATATTTTTTTTTGTTTTCAACTTTTATATAAAGCAAAAATACGCAAATTTTGACTTTGAAATGCCGTTACGGGAAAACTGGCTACGTTGCAATTTTTTGTAAGAGAAAACTGTCCTCCCAAGTAACGTCTATAAAACGAACGCTATTTAATACAAATATAAATTGTAATTTTTTACCTCGACTTGAACACCCTTAAGCAGTAAAAACAAGACACAGGTTGCCTGGAAAGGGGGAAGAAACAAAAGACAAGCGAGGGATTCAAAAGTACTCGCTCTACTGTAAATAGCCTGTATAAATCACATACACGTGTATATATATATATATATATATATATATATATATATATATATATATATACACACACAAACACAGAAAAGTACACAATCATTCTCTCATCTATCTCAATCACTATTGATCGGCGACATGAAACATTCTGCTCGCGTGTCCCGCCACAATCTGAGAAATATTTCCGGCACAAGTCGCAGGAGGTCAGTATCGATTTTCTAGAAAAACAGTGTAGCCTACGTGCCCACAAATTACATATGGTGTCTCCATTGTGTGCTACCACGGGTAGGTTTACACAAGGCCTTAACTGACTATGGCTAGGGCCTGGAAATATAAGCGGGTTCAACGACTCGTAGGCTAGACGCCACAATACTATGCTCACACCAGACTTACTTCATTGGTAGAGGCACGAGTATTTCGCGTATTGATTGCAGGTCAGGTTGAACGCCAATAACCTGTATATCACTGTAACTTCTGTGATTAGACGAACAGCTGTTTTGACACACCTTAGTAGGTTGCAAGCCAGTAGTAAATAATAAAATAATTCGTGTGGCTACCCACTTGTACGGTTAGGAGCCAGTGGATATTCGACTTTGGCCAGTGTATGTATAGGACTGAGAAGTCTAGGCTGCTACCAGATTAATACGCAAAATACTCGTGCCTTTATTCATTGGTTACAAAAGAGTCTAGCGGAAGAAATGGTGGTTACGTCTCAAGAAGTTATTACGCATGCGCATTACCCTTCCCCTCTGACAAGCAGTTAGGTTACTTTAAATTAGTTTCGATTAGTTTAAAATATGAAAAAAAAAAAAAAAAAAAAAAAAAAAAAAAAAAAAAAAAAAAAAAAAAAAAAAAAAAAAAGTATGCTCTGATTCAAAGGTCGGTTTTGTTAGGTTAGTAGCCTACAATAAAAGTAACACACGGCTGTGTAACAACACACACCTGCACAGAGCTGCTGAGAGACAATCGCATTTCTTCAGCTACTCTTGTTTGGGCTACAACTACATCAGTCCAGTGGCGTAACAAGGGGGGAGGGTCATATTGCTCCCTCTGAATCCTTGAAAGTAGGAGTAGGGGCGAACCTTAAGGCCTCGCTCTTTAGTTTTTCAGTGGCTTCGAAAATGTATTTTAAACGCAAATTAATACAGACATCAAAAATTCATTCTTACAGTTTTAACACATATATCATCGCTTGTATATTAATTTTTCTGTTGCAATACACCAACCGAATTTTTAGATTTTGCCCCTGAAATAGCACATATTTTGTCGTACAAATAAGCCTAAAAGAAGCAAAATAATGTTTTGCAAGCAAACGGCACGGTATTAAAAAAAACTGTATATCGTATGACTGTACACAGGCTCACATTTTTTCAAGAAATACTCGAGTTATTTGCAATTGTTTGAAATGAATGAAAAATCATGGACTTAAACAACCTATCTGTCTATATACTATTGGGGCAAACAAATGCCTACGGGCGACCAGTAATAAATCTGCATTCCACATGCGATACCCCGTCGCTCGGCTGTCCTGCTCATTCCACATTAATTTATTAATTTTACGAAAACAAAACTCTTATCCAAGATGGTGACCATTGTACTTCCGTAAAGATGAAAAGTACAACAGCAATTATAACATTTGCCCCCTCCTCCACGGGGAAATATAAACTGTGGACCTGCATTTGAGAATTGGTACTTGTTGTCTTGGGTTTATTATTGGCCAATTTTTAACGAAGGCGTGACAATGAAACTAGAACACAGACGTGCGGTGTAGTAGCAACATTATCCTCACTGGTACAGTCAAATGAGCCAAGACATTAAACACTGAGCAACAATCATTATACAAACATTATACTTCAGCGCCATGTTAGATACGTTTGCAAAAAAAAAACTTAGTGACGGGAATTATAGCGGTAAATGATGACTTTAGCTAGGCTTCAACGTAACGCATTCATTTCTGATGTTTTTCCTTGTGGATCCATATTTGATTGGTCCAACGCTAATTTTGGTGCGCTACGGTTGGAAGTCTGTGATTTGTCTGTTAATGGATACACTGTACTATATGTAGAGGCACTGAAAAATCGCGAAAATGTTAAAAATAGTCTCCAATAAAGTGTATTATATTAATCGTGACACGTGTGAACAGTTTCCGGACACATCACACACGCTGTGTGTCCAAGCTGTACAGTTCTAACTGGGTCTGTTGTAGAGAGAAAAAATGCTAGAAATAAACAATGCCAATGTTGATACGAAATATTCTGTGTTATATACATCACGTTGGAGCCTAGCAAACAGTCAACTATTCCCGCGATTTTCCAGTGTCTCTAACTTTATGACTAGAGGCAGGAAAAATCTCGGGTTCACTGACCTGTAGGCTAGCCTGCAAGAATATATGTGCACTCAAGCAAACAACGTCTTTTTTTTTAGCTGCTCGCTGATACTATGAAATAGACCCGTATTATTGGCTCAGCGACTTACACGAGGTGTCAAATAAGTCAAGGAACCATTATGAAAGTAACACGAACTTACAATTGGTAGCATTCTAATTTGTGCCTAAAAGAAAACGCGAATTTTTCAGGTCGTCGAACCATACAACGTGCAGGACGACACACTAATTTAGAGAATATCTTCTCCGAAAATATTCTCACGATTTGCCACCATCTCTAACAGTCTCCCGCAAGAGTTGGGCTAGGTACAGTGGCGTATCGTGTTAGTGTTCCAAGGCATGCAATATAAGCTCCGACTCTACACTTTGATCACGTGGACATTATGTTCCTTGTCTCTTGTACGCTACTGGAAGAAGACTGTACCTACTCGTGTAAGTCTAATGGTCCCACAGACAACTCAGTGTAGTGTATAGTCACAGCTTATCACCGTATGCCTTGGAAAACGAACACGATACGCCACTGGCTAGACGCTATTAGTTGCAAACAGTAACTCACTATTCCCAAAAAGGATTCATCTCCCGAAATACTTGGGGCGACTTCCCGAACAACCTGTACTTACCCTTCCTTCCACAGTCGTCTGCGCTGGGTATGAAAGGTATAGCAGTAGCTTGGAGCGGTGAACCTGGCTGAGGAAACCAATAAACGTCGCAATTGGCTGAGAGGAATACAAGCAGCGAAACAATCAGTTTTTCTCAGCGAGTCCAGTGAAGCGTCTTCCACCAAGTTCACAATCGTATCACATCGGCCGAGGCAAAGGGGATCAGCCTCGTGGGCGGTATGTGCCGGAAAGACAGAAAAAGAAATAAATCGATGCAGCGCTAAAGGCGAAGCACGGTCGACACGTACAAAGCAGTTTAGCCTCTACGAGCCAGACAATTCCTGCCACGCGTGAGAATTCATGATGTTGAGCTTTAATTTAATCGACGGGAAGTCTGTGGAAAACTCTGTCAACTCTAGTTACACACACATCCAGTATGTGAATTTCAAGATATCGCAGCGTACAAAGCTAGATGATTGTTGGTACGTATAACAGCTCCTAATAGACAAGTTTCTAACATTCACAGAGGGGTAAATATTAAGAATAGCCACTCATTGAATACCACATGAACTATCGATTTGAAAGGCATAGTTCATTAATGAAAAATGTTTCCATAGACAGAAGAAATCGCACGTAAAGAAATATGTAGTTCACTGACTTTGAAACTTTCCGTTTTTTGTTAGGTTACTGTGGATTAGTTTTGGTTAGTTAAGGTCTTTTTACCCTTCAGTTTTCAATTATTCTTCATGGTAGGTGGGGTTGCCTTAGATAGGATGAGGTAACCTAACTTAACATAATGTACTTTAACGAAAAACGGAAAAATTCAAAGCGAAACACAATTTGTTTTTACGTACGAGTACTTCTAACGACTATAAAAACAATATTTTTCATCAGTTAACTATGCCTGTAAAATAAATTATGGTTATGTATACGATGAGTAGCTATTCTTAATATTTACCAACAGAGGCACACGTTCCCAAAGTTTTGCAAAAATTGCCGGTGACTTCCACATACTGCCAATGATTGTCAAATATTGACAGTGATTGATCACGTATTGATAGTGATGGTCACATATTGGAATATACGTTTACATATTGCCAGTATATTCCACAGATTGTCAGCGACTGGCAACTACTTGCAATTAAACCTAAGGATGAGAAAAAGTCGCGAGTTCAATAACACGCATACTAGAATTCACTGTCCTATGCATACTCAAGCCTCATCTATTCGTTCATTGTTTGTTGTTCCACTGAGTGGTAGCTAATTGACAAATGGCCGGGGCTTGAGTATACTGTAAACTATACTAGTAAAATTACCACACAGATGTATAGGAGTGTTAATAAAGTATGCCTGGTAAAACTATTTCCTAAACATTAATAGTAGTGTTCCTATACATTTGTAGTAAACAGTCATTTGAATACTAACATTACCAGACTTGTACAGTAACTGTTATATCATCTCTCTTTTAATAGTGTGGGTTTCTATTACTATTGATTGGAACAATGGCAGTTATGTCCTTCGATACTTCGGAAACTCCGAACTTATTCCGTCAGTCACATGAGAAATTATATGCTATATTGATTATCGTTTTGAAGTTTTTAATCACGACCTCCCGCGAATATCCCACTCTTCGTGACAGTCGCGGCCATAATCAGTTTTGTACGCGGCCTCCCGTAAATATCCGCGGTGGCACCACGCGACGCGTCCACCCTTCGTGGAGGTTACCGCCGGACTCCCCCCTTAACTTCCACCTTCGCGGCGAACTCTCCTAGGACCGCCCCCCTTTTAAAGCCTAACCAATCGCGCCTCTCGTGAATGACGACGACAACAAACCCTGACATTCCTCCGCATCAATTTATTGCATCTTTTTTTTAAATCACACACATTAATATTAATATCCATTTGAACTTATTTACAAAATGTTATCAATTTCTGATGAATAATTATAGAGTTAATATAAAATTGCACAGCAAGGGGGGGGGGTGAGCGTAGCCACGCCTCTCGGTGCCCCAATCTTCAGCATCCATGCTGCGCGTCCCTCGTCGGCTCAAGGCAGCTCGCTCGCTTTCACCCCCTGTTTTCTCAACTTCCCCTCTCCTGCTGTGTTAAGAAATCTACCGTGACACAATGCAACACCCTTCTGTTACTACTGCGCCTCTCGCCGATACACAAAACTAAATTATATATATATATATATATATATATATATATATATATATATATATATATATATATATATATATATATATATATTCCTTTAAACAAACTCTTGCAATTGAGTCACATAAAACATACCATTCTAGCCACAATGCAATTTCAACTGACTTTCTACGACTATCCTAACCTAAATTACAGTATTTACAATATATATGTTATTTATTTACATTTAAAGGTTATATGCCGGTTACATAATAAATGCTGGTTATTTGTTATATTTACTAGCTGAATGATGGCAAGTGTTCCATACTGTGCATGAGTAGAGACTGGAATCATTGGAGGGGTTCACTGACCTGTACACTAACCTCCAAGAATATATCGATTCCCGGCGGGGTCGGTCCTCGGATTTTCGCATGTGGGAATCGTGCCGGACGATGCCGCTGGTCGGCGGGTTTTCTCGGGGATCTCCCGTTTCCCCCGCCCGTTCATTCCAGCGCTGCTGCACACACATCGTATCACCTCTCACTCTCACAAGCGCTAAATACCTCGATGTTGAGCGCTGACCACAATCTCTTATTCACTCTTTTTTGCAATGTGAATCCTAATATACAGGTCATAGGACCTGTGAAGTATTCCTTCCCCTGCTTGCAATGAATGCGATGTCGCGTCTGCTGATCCGCCTGTCACCAGCATTCTCAGTATTACTGCACTGCAACGAGCAGCGGGCCAGGATTGCTCGCAGTTACACAACATAGGGCTGTCTTCTGTAGAACCACAAGACACTAGGGCGAGGGGGCGGGAGGGGAAGAGGCCAGAGCTGTAAGCGACAATGGAGGAGAGACAGCGGCGCTGGCTGGCGACAATGGGCTGTCTGTTCCAGGCGCCCGCGTCAGTTAAGAAACCTGCTCGATAACGCTCTAACAATTAGCACTCACCAGTTAAACAGGAGGAGGAGTGGGGAGAGAATGATTAGCGAGGGGCTAATTATCGGCGGCAGAAGCACGTCGCCACACTCGACACGAGTGCATGTTCCCAGTCCTCAGTGACGGCGTCTCTTGAGGGTCTCAACACGGCCGAGTGTACCAGAACCGCCCAATATTCTCTACTTCACGTCCTCGCCTGACGCGTGGAAGGTGTTACAGCTAGCGGCACGCGTGTTCAGATTTACGCCAAACTGAGCCTCTAATCCGTTCCGGATAAAGTAACAACTAAAGATTTAACTTTCAAAAAATAAATAACACTAGTGCATAGTGAACATTAATAACCGTTACCTTTCTCCGTTGTTTAGTTGGCAGCTGATTACCGACGCCAATGGTCTGGGTCGATTATCGTCTACATGTTTGTTTATCGATTATAGGTAGAGATGACAGTATATCGCGAAAATGTTTTGCGCCAACATAACCTTGAAAACACTGTAGTTTCTTGTGACATGTGTGACTGTGTAATACTCACAACATAGCTGTCTGCAGACCAATAACAAGCATCAAATATTACAATAGCAAGATTCTTATTGGCTCAGTCAAATAGGGTAACAGTTCCAAGTACAAGCGAAAGCCAGTAAACTATTCATAAACTGAACGTGAGTTGAAACCCAGCACAGTCAAGTTTTCCCGTGATAAACCAACATCTCTAATTATAGGTAGAGGCACGATTTTACTGCGAAAATATTTTTGCGACATTCGGTTTCAATGCGTTATCTGCAACTCTGTTACATCGTCTGTGATTGGCTGATTTTACTCTCACTTGCCTTGGCATATTACAGACGTACAGAGTCACAATTATCTTATTCCGATTGGTGCAGTCAAAAGAGCCGTGTCTGAACAAAGACACGCTGCTAATAACCATGAAGCATAGCTGCAGATGTGCACGTGACACACTGAAACAAAGTGGGGCAAACATTTTTTCGCGGCAAAATCGTGGCCCTAGTTATAGGTTAATGAATAGTTAGGGCTAGGAACATTTCGCGAGTTCAACGGCCAACATGCTATAATCCATTACCTGCTACTCATTCAGACAGCAGACAATAAACTAATAGACGGGGCTTGAGTATGCGTATGACATTGGATTCTAGCATGTTGGTCATTGAACTCGCGAATTTTTCCTAGCCCTATGAATAGTATAGGCAGTTCGAGATAAAGTGAGCACTCAAAAAAGCCCTGTTAAAGTTCTATTTCCAATCAATTCGTATATTTCCGCGCGTAACGGCTAACAGGAAAAAATTTTACTTCTCTGAACACGTCCCTTAATGCTTGCGCATTTAAGATAAACTGTGCAGTCGGTATGGACGTACATAATTTGACAAAAAAAAGGTTGATTAATTATATAAAACACAGATACGTCAAATTTAGTTGATTTTATTTCAGTATTCTTGTATTTAAATAGGAAAATATATGGAACTACTTACCGCAATTCGCTGCCAACCATACAAGCAGTAAGACAACTATTGTTAACGCTGAATTATATTCAAAAACGGTTTGTGACCTTTTTTCAAAGGTTAAGTCTTTAGTGCTCACTTCATTCTGAATGACCTATAAAGACCGAGTAATTCAACAAGTTTACAGTGAACAATCTATAGAAGAGAGCAGTTATGTTCAGCGCTAGTCTGGTCACGCAGAATACAGTCGGGAGGAAGTACGCCAAGGCAGCTATCGCGGTAGACTGGAACATCCTGTGATAACACATGAGCTTGCGTACTATGCCAGAACAACGACTCTTCGACCATCCACGTCAGTAGTTATAACAAACAAGAATCAAGAGAAGCAGGAGTGAGAGGCTCAATAATCTGAATCAACACCCGGATACTCTCGAATCTCTCAACCAATAGTGGTCAAGCAGAAAATCGATCATCTGTAAAAATGGATTCCAAGCCAAATACGAAGACAGATTGTTCGCATTTACGTTAATTTTTTTCCCATTTCCAAAAATAAAATTGGTAAATATTTCGTCTCTAGAGAATTAAGTGGTTTTACTTACTGCAAAAAAAAATTACTATCGTCACAATCTAACCTTACTTCACTGCAAGCTATCAATTCACAGCCTAACCTCAAGAAAATTTTCTAGATATTCTTCATACTTTTCCCGGCGATCCCTATGACTATATTTAACCCCTTCACATATTATCCCGAGTAAATTAGTTCATGACCAACGTTTTAGAAAGTAGGAAATGAAATGTCAGTACTGTACAGCGTAAGAAAATAGCTCAAATACAGATGAAGTTCTTACCTGAGATTCTCATGCGAACTACTGCTATCAAGCTTATTATGTAGTAACATGTTGCTACTCGTTCCAAAAGCAATAGAAGCTCTTCTCAAAAGTTTCACTGATTCGGACGTTACACAGAAAAAATTGTTTTGTGGTGGCTACAAAATGTTTTGTCAATATGGACCTCACAAAATAATTTCGTAGTGATTACAAATTTTTTTGTAGTCACTGCAGAACTTTATTGGGAACAACAAAAATTTGTTGTGGTCACTACAAAAAAAATTTGGTAAGGTTCATTATAACAAAATATTTTGTGGTGACTAATAAGTTTTTTTTTTCAGTGTATAAGGAAATAATAGAATATCTACCGATCATAACAAAAATTCCGGAGTTTGCAGATCCTGATAGAAAAAAAAATGTGTTCGGTAAGTGGTTAATTCCTCGGCTTCTTCTGGTTTTGCTGTTATCAACCTTGGTTAGAAGAACTGATTGATATTTGGTGAAAATAATTACGCGTCAACTTATTTTAATACCTTACGTGCAAATCTGCAGATCTGCTTCGAGGTCACAGACATATTATTGTCTGAGCAAAGACGCCTTTCAACTGAATCTGCCAATCACAAGGTTACTGCGACGACACACGTCTGTGATTGGCGGGTAAGAACACCAAGACGCGGAGAGTCTTAAAACAACCAGTCACCGACCAGAAGCAGAGCTGCAGATGTGCACATAAAGCACTGAAACAAACTGGTACGTAATTCTTTTCAACATAAACCATTGGCTCGCATATATCAATACGGACATTTATTTCTCCCATACATTCGCTTTAATAATTGTATCATTTTACCCAGACGTAGGGAATGTAATATACTATATAACGCGCTCCAATAGTAATATAAGCGGTTCGCGACAATGTGAGTACTTACAGCAACCACCCT
Organism: Medauroidea extradentata; assembly: GCA_003012365.1. Lineage (NCBI taxonomy): Eukaryota > Metazoa > Arthropoda > Insecta > Phasmatodea > Phasmatidae > Medauroidea > Medauroidea extradentata. The sequence goes on along the minus strand of PNEQ01098965.1, from coordinate 1,348 downwards.
CTCTACATCAATGATTAAAAATTATTATTTACCGTGTAATCAAACCTTGACTTCTGTTTACAGTACAATGTAGACACTTCGTTACTTAGGTTACTATGGTTACATTTAACCGAGGTAGGATCTATAAAAATAACTCATAGTAAAAAGTAGCCAGGATTTCAAAAGTGTCCACTTTATCGTGAACGCCCTATATACTATATCAACCAAACAGCACAGAAGTACTCCTCTCCGACAATTAAGGACAATTAAAAACAAACGTGGAAGCATTTCAGCAACGTGATTGTGTTACGTTATGACCAGAAAGTTGGTCTTCAGACTGCATTGGGGGCCGTGGTGGCCGAGAGGTCAGACCTCTCACATCTCACCAAGGCCATCCGAGTTGGATTCCCGGCGCGGTCGGTCCCCGGATTTTTGCATGTGGGAATCGTGCCGGACAATGCCGCTGGTTGGCGGGTTTACTCGGGGATCTCCCGTTTCCTCCGCCAATTCATTCCGGCGCTGCTGAATACGTCATATCACCTCCCACCTGCGCTAAAGAACTTGATGTTTAGCGCTGATAGAAATCTCTCACTTCAGACTGCAAGTTGGCAGGCTCTGGTTCCCAACATGAGAGGTTAGTTTCGTTTCCTGCACATGAATTACGCGTGCGCTTGCAAAGGAAGGCAGGAACGGCCCATTTATTCGGTTGAGAAGACAGACAAGTGAGCCGTGCGGTAACTGTGGCCGCCTGTCAGCTGAGTGTTAGAAATGTTCGTGTAGATTGTATGGCCGACCAAGTCTACGTCACGGACACTAGTATAAGTTAGCTGGCGTGTAAACCGCGCTAAAGGCAATCAACTTAGTTTCAAGACTGCCAGCTATTATCACGTCGCAAATGCATGTTTACCTTACAAAAAAAAAACAGTACTTATTCTACAAGCTATATTACAAATTGAACACTATATGTGTTCATGCGCCATTGCGAGTTCATATTGCCAAGTTGAAGGAAAAAACCAAAGAAAAAACAGTATTCACTATTGCTAACAATCATGTAACATAAATAAAATCCGGAAAGGAATAGAGCAGTATACAGAAAAACGGCCCGGGGAGGGGGGGTTAATTGTTAAGGGCGTTGTCTACAACACGTCTAAAATTCGTGCAAGTATATTCTGTAACCGGCATATAGCCTTCAAATGAAAATAAACAACACATATATTGTAAATACTGTAAATTATGTTAGAATAGTCGTAGAAAGCCAGTTGAAATTTCATTATGATTAGAATTGTATGTTTTGTGTGTCTCAATAGCAAATTTTGGTTTAAAATAATTAATTTGTAATTCAGTTTTGAGTACTGGCGAGAGGCGCAAT